>QVNW01003975.1:0-42030 GCA_014825475.1 Pseudomyrmex flavicornis
TCTCTCTCTCTCTCTCTCTCTCTCTGATTTCTCTTGTGTGTGTTCTGTCTGGGTATGTATGTGCGCGAACCCTCTTTTGTCTTTGCTCTTTTTTTTTTTTTTTTGTTTTTTTTTGTAGAAATGTACACCGTTATTGATATACTTGTGCGCTTATATGCTGGCAGATATTTGCAGCCCGTTGTTTATACGTTGATGTATAGGCTGATGTACAACTGGGGTTCCCGAATGTAAACTAACTTGTCCCGACTCTCAGTTTTGAGCTTGGTACACCGGATAAGAAGAGACGACGACACTTTTTTTACCGTTCACGTTCCAGTGCCCAAGATGCAACGAGGGATTACATCTAATATTATAGAAGGCAACATCTGCGCTTTGGTTTGACTTGCAGAACGGGGCACAGCACGGCACGTATTGCCTCGTCGAACACGGTTTTCAAACCCTTCTGCGTTAGAGCGGAGCATTCCAAATATTTGACAGCGCCGATCTCCTTTGCCATTGACAAGCCCTACAGATAAGACAATGAGACATACTTTAGAAAAAACAAACAAACGGACAAATTCCAGGTGTATAGTTTTTCATTCGTGCGTACGTACATAAAAAAAAAAAACGAGTCGAAATGATGAAAAAACAAACCTGAGGATACGTAATGGGAGCCAGTTTCTTGTCTTTGAGACGTTCAATGGTCTCCTTGTCTTCGCGCAGATCTAGTTTGGTGCCGACCAAAATAATCGGAGTCGCGGGACAATGATGACGGACCTCGGGATACCACTTGGCACGTACGTTCTCGAAACTCGCTGGATTCACTAGGGAAAAGCAGATCAGAAAGACGTCGGTCTGTGGATAGGACAACGGTCGTAATCTGTCATAATCTTCCTGTCCCGCTGTGTCCCACAAGCCGAGATTAATCGGTTTCCCGTCAACCATCACGTTGGCGGAATAATTGTCAAACACTGTTGGAATGTACTCCCCGGGAAACGCATTGGTGGTGTAGCTTATCAGCAGGCACGTTTTACCCACCGCTCTGTGTGGAGAACACAAATAACGTCATTCAACATTTCCCTTTGACAAAGCGGACGTTTCGCGGAAAAGAAAAAAACAATCATGCTTATCAGATGAATCATTACGCGAGAAGGACAAAAAAAAAGAACCTCTCTCTAGACTCGTTTCATCAAATCGGAGCGAAACTTTGCTACACTTTGTTCAATGCTTGCGCGCATTTTGTATTTTCATCGTCGAGAGGAGAAACACGCGATATCAATTTGTAAATTGGACGAGCGTGTTGTTCCGCAGCGCGTTTGAAGGCTCCGATTTCGCGCGTTCCATCGCGGATCGCGAACGTCCGCGTTAAAAAGAACAAAAACATTGGTAACAAAAAGAACGTGACGTTCCCCCCGACGTGAAGAAAATACGCGTGAACACGTCAACGTTGATTTTTACGAAATCTTCCACGGCACGGGCGTGGTGAGGCATCGACGCGTTCCAGAAACGCGTCGAGGTGATACCCGAGCTCGGGCGACCAAGAGAAGCGCGTTCCAAGATAATCCGCTCTCTGTCCCGTCTCTTGAGGAAGCCCCGAAGAGCGACGATTCCCTTCGGTCCCTTCGGTTTTTCCGAATCGCGGGACTTTCTCTCGCGCCTTCTACGATTCTCCGTAGGTTGTTTTTGTTTTCGATCAAAAACTACGACGTTTTACGACAAACTGCGGATTTACGTACCCGTCGCCGACGACCACGCACTTGATAGCCTGCATCCTGGATCTCCGAAGCCGTCCGTAATGCACACGGGAACACACGTAAAATCGCGCGACGATACACTAGTCGATTCTAGCGGGAGGGAGAGAGAGAGAGAGAGAGAGCAAGAAAAAGAGAGACAGAGAGAGTGATGAGACGAGGCAAAGGAAGGCGGGAGGGGGGGAGGGAGAGGAAGAGAAGAACGGCGCGACAGGAAAAGGGTAGCGGCGGGCGAGAGATGCACGACGACGAGGAGGGAACAAAGGTGCGGTAAAGAGAGAGAGGAAGGTTTGCGTAGAGGAAACGTGCGAAGATGAGCGGCTCGTATATACGACGAACGGAACACCACACGAAGCGAACAATCTAGGTTAGAGCACAACAGAGATGCACGAGAGAGCGCGCCAAGACGACTGGCCAAGACGCGATAAACCTTGACGACTGATTGGCCAACTCGGTCTGGGACTTGCTTCGGAGCGGCTCCGAAAGCGCGCGAGCGAAGCGGGGCGCATCAACGATGAGAGAGCTCGCCACAGAGTGCGATCGCAGCGGGAGGTAACGCGGAGGAGTAAATCACAACCGACGACGACGACGAGCGCGTATATACGTACACACGTATTGTTATACGTGAACGCGTATATATGTACGTATATAGAACTTTTGCCCGCAATTAAAAAAGATGGAAAGAGGAAATGATTCCACTTGCTGCGCTCAGCGGAAGTAAGCGCGACGATTACATCTGGAATTGGAATGTGCGTTTTTACATTTTCACGAGAGAGAGAGAGAAAAAGATATTTGAATAAAATATTTCCGTCGCACAAAAACAATTGTAGTAATTAATTACACGAAATAAGTTTCGATACTTTTAATTCGGTTTTCGTCAACTGTAATTAATTATATATAAATAAACATTACTTGGTTAATTAAACAATCATCGACCGGTTACGTTAATCGGAAATGATGAAACTGGTCGTTTTAAATTGTCACATTTTTCTTGCGTGACAAAAATATTTTTTTCAAATTTATTTCTCTTGAAGTTGATTTAATTTAAAAGAATTAAAAGGTAAACTTGCACGACGTTTGAAAAGAGCGACAACATAAGCTCGACATATTCCTAGTTCGGTTGTAGTTTCTTTTTCATTCTTGTGTTGCTCGTCTGTGTGAAATATAGAATTCATTTAAACTAACCTACTCGAAACAGTTGGAGAAAACACCGGACAGTTTGATTCTGAGCTAAAAAACAATTCACCGACGACTTCTTGGTGAAGATTTTTACACAGCGTTTGTATTCACGTGTCAAAAACAAATAGGAAAAAATGACCGCTTTCGAAGGTACGACGTTATCGCGTTATATCTGTTGTAATTTTAACTTGTAGACTTTTTTATCTTACAATTTGCAAATTAATGCGTGAGCAATATTTAACTTGCGTAAAATTTGTTTTAGAAATGGGTGTTTTGCCAGAAATAGCAAAGGCGGTTGACGAGTTAGATTGGACGTGAGTAAACATTCATTTATAAGATACGTCACATTAAAAGAATAAATAAAGCGCGCCTACATAAAAACTGAGTTTTCAAACTGTGATTAATCTTGAGATCAAATTTTAGATTGCCGACAGATGTTCAAGCTGAAGCTGTTCCGTTAATTTTGGGTGGTGGAGATGTGCTCATGGCAGCCGAAACTGGCAGCGGCAAGACGGGTGCTTTCTGTTTGCCCATTCTGCAAATAGTCTGGGAAACTCTCAAGGATTTGGAATCTGAGAAAGGTGGAGGAGGTGCTGCACAAGTTCAACAACGTACGCATCTTAAATTCTAACAATTGCTATCTCAGATTGTATAATCTTTTTTGTTTTTACTTTTCAAAATTCTTTGCTTTCATCTTGCAGCTGCCCATTGGGGACTGAGTCTGTTCGACAGAGGACGAGCTTTGGCAGTGACACCAGATGGTCTGAGATGTCAGAGCAGGGAGCAGAAAGAGTGGCACGGTTGTCGCGCAAATAAGGGAATTGCGGGAAGCGGCAAATATTTCTTTGAGGCCATTGTCACCGATGAGGGCTTGTGCCGAGTGGGCTGGTCCACATCTCAGGCAAATATTCCCAACATTACTTTCATAAATGATATAATATTCTTCCATCACAAAAACTATAAAGACTCTACTGATAAAGATGGTAAAAAAAAGAAAAAAAAATACAAGAGTTTAATGTTAAATGTTTGTAACAGGCCTCTCTAGATTTAGGAACGGATAAATTCGGTTATGGATTTGGCGGCACGGGAAAGAAATCAAACGCGAAACAGTTCGATACTTACGGGGAGCCCTTCGGAATGCACGATGTGATCGGATGTTTTCTTGATCTGGTGAAGGGTGAGATAAGATTCAGCAAGAACGGCGCGGATCTGGGAATCGCGTTCACATTAAACGCCCAGCAAAAAACGCAGACTTATTATCCGGCGGTCGTGTTGAAAAATGCCGAGATGGCATTCAATTTTGGAGCGCAACCGTTCAAACATCCGCCTCCGAACGATTATATAGCCGTGTCGTCAGTTCCCAAAGAGTCCGTCAAACACAATCCCGTTAACACTAGTCAAGGTCAAACGCACGAGAGCGGCAAACCGAAAAATAACGCGCCCCAAGCGATTATCATAGAGCCATCTCGGGAATTAGCTGAACAAACCTACAATCAAATTCAAAAGGTAAATTGTAACTTAAACAATGTGCTATGCACAGTGTATATACATAATGCTAAGTCATTGCTTTCCAGTTTAAAACGCACTTGAAAGATCCGGTAGTCAGAGAATTGCTCGTGATCGGCGGAGTAAACGTGAAGGAACAGATCGCGACCTTGAATACCGGTGTGGATATAGTAGTCGGGACTCCCGGTCGACTGGAAGATCTTATACAGGGCGGCTATTTGTTGTTAACACATTGCAGGTATAATTTGTCATTCAATGTTGAGAGAATGACACGTGAGACGATGTAAATCGAAACACGAATTTCTTCAGATTCTTCGTGCTGGACGAAGCTGACGGATTATTGAAGCAGGGTTACACCGAACTGATCGATCGTTTGCACAGACAGATTCCGAAAATTACGTCGGACGGCAAGAGATTGCAAATGATCGTGTGCTCGGCGACGTTGCACGCGTTTGAAGTTAAAAAAATGGCTGTAAGTCGCGACGCGTCTCTCTCATCATTCGGCAACATGTGTTTTCCAACTTTGATCTTGATTACAGGAACGTTTGATGCATTTCCCAACTTGGGTAGACCTGAAGGGCGAGGACGCGGTACCCGAGACGGTGCATCACGTCGTCGTGACGGTGGATCCGCAGAAGGACAAGTCGTGGCACAACTTGAGGAATCACGTGGAGACCGACGGCGTGCACGCGAGAGACAACGTGAAACCGGGCAATAACACCGCCGGTAGAAGACTAGAACTATATTTCGTGATATATCGTGAGTTTGAGATTTTTAATATTCGTATTCGTTTTATCAGAAACATTATCCGAGGCGGTAAAGATACTGAAAGGCGAGTATTGCATCCGCGCCATCAAAGAGCACAAGATGGACCGGGCGTTGTTATTCTGCCGAACGAAGCTCGACTGCGACAATCTCGAGAGATATCTGAAGCAATCGGGCGGACAGCAATTCTCGTGCGTGTGTTTGCACGGCGACAGGAAGCCCGCGGAGCGCAAGGCCAATTTGGAAAAGTTCAAGCGTCAAGAGGTGAAGTTTCTCATTTGCACCGACGTCGCGGCCCGAGGATTGGATATCACCGGTTTGCCGTTCAGTAAGTAAATTCGCTGGGAAGTTCGAGCAAAGTTCCCGAGAAAGCGAACGTGTATCGGATTTTCTTTTTTTTTTTTCTTTCCAGTGATAAACATAACACTGCCCGACGAAAAATCCAATTATGTACATCGCATCGGAAGAGTCGGCAGAGCTGAGAGAATGGGACTTGCTATTTCTCTGGTCAGTAGCGTGCCGGAGAAGGTGTGGTATCACGGCGAGTGGTGTCCCACTCGCGGAAGAAACTGCAACAACACCAACCTGACCAACCAAGGCGGCTGTTGCACGTGGTACAACGAACCTCTGGTAAGTCGTTTTGAGTTCGCGCGCTTGAGTACGCGGAGAAAATATAATATTCTAGAACGGATGTTTTAAAACACGCTTCTATAGTACCTGGCGGAAATCGAAGATCACTTGAACGTGACGATTCAGCAAGTAGGACCGGATATAAAGGTGCCGTTGAACGAATTCGATGGGAAAGTTACGTACGGCGAGAAGAGAGCGGCAATGGGTACGTAATATTTTTTGTTTCGCGTTTTCACATTTTCATTGTTGACGAACGGAACTCTGTGAGATCTTCGCGTGTGTGCGTGTGTGTGTCGGCAGGTTCCAATTACGAAAATCACGTGCAACAAATGGCTCCGGTTGTGACCGAACTGGCGGCGCTGGAATCCAGAGCTCAGATCGCGTTCCTGAAAACGCACATAGCGGCACGTTAGACTGTTTCTCGACGACAATAATCGGTACCGAACTCTAATCTTACATAGTGTTAGTTTCAAAGTACGTCAAAGCCGTGATGAATATTGCGAAAACTAACTAAATGTTATGTTGTTTTTAATACGATATCTTATATCATTGCTAATATTATTTGTTTTGTATTTATGAACATTTCTGAAACTTCTCTCGCGCGTTTGTTCAAAATCGTGGCAGTAAGCTCGTTACGCAATTAAAAATGTGTACAGCAGAAAAAGAAAAACCGTGTGTTTCTTCTTCCGTATTAAAACAATGTGCAACGATGTCTCAATAGTTGTGTCCATTTAAATCTCCGTCTCGCATTCTAACCGATAAGAAGAAAAATTCTTGAATTACGGGCGAGGAATCTTCAGACGGAGGACACAGTTACTGGAACATCTTCTCCAAACACACGCTCTGTGCGAAACAATTCGGCCTTACGGGCCACACAAGGGCACATCTGCCAATTATGTGAGACGTACGTAAGTGTTTATTTTGTTACAGTTCTCGAAATCATATGTTCATTGCTAATTCAGTTACACAAACGTGATACAGCGGCTTTCTCTTTGTATAATTTCTTTTTATAATTAGTATTAAAAAAAAAAACACAAATACACACAAGCATGTGTACGTGTGCTTCATGTGTATCAGAGTTTTTCTCTCTCTCTCTCTCTCTCTCTCTCTCTCTCTGTATGCAAGATCTCACACACACGTTGTATATTACGTACGCGCTCATAGAATTTGCTATAAATGACTTCTTCTCTGTTTAATTACACATATAATAATTTATACACATAACTCATATATTATATTCTCGAAAGTAAATGGCAAATGTGACTAAAGTTATACAGTATACAAATCATTACCATTCTCTTTCCGATGCGACTCGAATAGCACACACGCAGCGTACTGCTTTATTCGGATTTTCTTTTTTCTCTCCTTAATTAATTAATGTGTTAAAGTTCTATATAATTTACGCGCGATGAATTTTTTTTTGTTTTTTTTTTGTTTTTTGTGTGTCTCTCCACCACACACCAGATTTTCACATCTTTCTTTCTCTTCCTCTTTCTTTTGCGCGCGCGCTCGGTTAGTACAACGCGACTGTTAAATCATTATTCGCTAGAAATTAATTAATTTGTTTAGCCTTAAGATATTTCACGTAAACATCTGTGGTTTTTTTTTTACTCTCATCTCTTATATTTAGCAGACAGTCATCACAGAATGAGAATGAAATATATTTTTCTCGTAATCTAGAAATATATATATATATATATATATATATATATATATATATATATATATATATATATATATATAGTGTATGTTTAAACACACAGTCACACGCGCTCGGTTTCACACACGCCGTCGGAACACACGCAACGATTCAAAATTGAATTTTTTGTATTTATAATTTATATAATATTTATAATATATATATATATATTTATGTATATTATTTATATATATATATATATCTATATTGTATTCTCTACTTGTTCGTTCCACGATTCGCATTTGAATGGCACAGGTAAAATACCACGAATATAATACGCATGTCTTCTAATTGTAAGTCTCTTCTCAATCGTATGTGTATGGATTTGATCGTTTGCGCAGGTTTTACCATACGCGGGCAGCATAATATATATTTATAGAATTTTTATCTCTCTGTATAATTGCATTGTGTGTGTGTGTGTGTGTATATGTACTTGTGAGGCGATATACACCGATCTGTCTTTTTCCTCTCTCATCGTTTTTCTCATCTCTTTTGTAGATGCAAATTCTCTCCCGCTCGGGCGCGAGTTGTAACGCGGCACAATCGCGGCTGATGAAAATCGTGGCACGAACGATACAAATTTGATTTCCTAACACAAGTTTCACACGGGTTCGCCAGTTATTCTCGTCGCGTTTGCTCTCTTTCTCTCTTTCACACTCAATTTCACACATCACTCGCGCTCGCTTCCTAAATTAATACAGTGTGTGTTTCATTTATTTATTTATTTATTTTTTATTAAATGTCATCACATCGAAGAGATATTTTTCTTTCGCGCTCTTTTTTACTTCCTCCTCCTCCTCATTTATTTATTTAGTTTTTTTTTTAACCGGTGATAATAATTCATCCTTAAGAGTTTTTTTTTCAGCTACACACCTTTCTAAGAGACACGCAATAAATTAAGGATACGAGAGAAAACGGGGCACGAGGGGACGCAATTATTTGTGACGAGCTTTGTGAGAAAACTCTCTCTCTCTCAACCTTTTCTTTTTCTCCTCATTTCACATTTACACACGAAGCGATAATTACAGCGTGTATTACTATCACGTTTCTCGTCGTTAATGAGTTGGATGTTGAAGGTGATTATCTTTATTTAAGGAACAAATCGTGTTCGCTAGTTCTCTCTCCCGCACAATCTCTTTATTTTTAATTCACATTTCGGATCCTATAATTTATAGGATATATTTTTTCTTTTTTTTTTCGCGTTTTTGTTTAGAATAAAAGATTAATACACTTCTTATTATCTCTCTCTTTCACGCTCTTTTCTTTCGCTTTTTCTCTCTCTCTCTCTCTCTCACTTTGCACATCTCTTTCTCACAATGTATATAATCAATTAAACGCGCGAGATGTGACGTATATATATATATATTTTTTTTTTTTTTAACAGCGATATTTGACGCTTTATAAAAATGTGGAGCCCAACGAACCGCTATCGAAGACTAGAAAAGTCAAATTCCAAATAGCACTGATGATCGTTTATACCACACATATTATATTCTCGTATAAGAAATTGACACCCCGCGTGTCAATTAATAATAATAATCACTTAATTTCTCTAGAATAGATGACGCGCTCGAGGCACAAGTAGCTCTTTTCTTTTGCTTCTCGGATTTTTTTTTGTTTTGTTTTTATTTTCCTTTAAAAAAAAAAACGACAGAGCGGTCTTACATGGAAACGAGAGTCATGATCCGATCAAACGGAGTATGAAACACGTAAAATATGAAAAATCCGACCTCGTGCAAACAACAAAAACCTCGTAACGATAAAATTATAACGAAGAATTTTCTTCGATGTTTCGCAAAATCGTATCTACACGGAGGGGGAAGAAGGGATGTTTCTCGTTTCTCGGAAACTAAAAACGTTGATTGCACAGTGGACTGAAAAAATCGAATAATGTAGGATCGCTCCGCGATTTGTCTGATTTGCTCGGGAAAGGAAGCGAATTTCACGACGACACAGCGAGAATTCAACGAAACACGACCGAGAAAAAGTACAGAAAGGCACGATCCGCTATGGAATCATGGCGGAAACCATGATGTTAGAGATACAAGATAAATGGAATTATACATTACTTTGTATTTGTTGTTTCCTCTCTCCGCTACTGGAAGAGCAATGAACTATATATGTATATATATATGTGTATATATATATATATATATATAGTGTACTGACCCAAAAAGTTCAACATTGTCACATTTGGACGACTTCATCGAGAATATCACGTCGAATCGAAATACGTACATTCGCATCCTTGTCTCAAGAAAATTTATGTAAATATTTCGATATCAGCAGCTCGCACGTGCGTCGAGTTGTTGTTTCGTTTATATATAAATATATGTATAGCTTTAAATATTCTTTTTCTTTAAATTTTAATAAATATATATATACACACACACATGCGTGTATGTAACAGAATATACATATATTAATACGCAACACATCGGACTTAAACAACAAACACTTCCGAATAATAATATAGAACTCTTCCGGATTCCGTCGATGAAACCATCCAAAACGAAAAATTATTAGCTAATAACATTTATATCTCTCTTTGCTATATAAAAACTAATAATCGTCGAATACACACACACGGTTCATTCGTGACAGATGGTGAAGATTTTTTTTTTTCCTCGCGCGCGCGATAATTTCGCGTCACGCGCGAGAATTTTCTTATTGCGCTCGCTCTTTTCTCCAACGTTCATCTCGACCGAGAGATAGTGAAAGACTAAAAGCTCCGGTATTCGCTATACAATTGGATTGATTTTTGATTTGTTCTTCGAAAAACATCGCGAAACAATTTTCAAACTTAAATATCGAACACGTCTCGCTCGAGAAACTTGTGATTTTTGAGACGCAAAACCGCAATGAACATTTTTTTTTTCCCGTCAAACAAAAGCGAAGTGACGTCACACGTATGAAAAGCTACGCGTTTTGCAATTTTATCGCAAATATAAATATTTCGATATTTCGCGCGCGATATTTTGTTTTTTTTTTTGCAAGTATTTCTTATGATTACTCCCAGTAATTCAGTTTCTAAACAACGATCGCCACACGATATAGTCACCCGTCACGATGACGGTAATAGTTAATATTACAACGATGTATATATATGTGTATGTATGTGTATGTATGTGTATATATATATATATACACACACACACACACATACTATCTACTTTTTTAATTCGAGTCGACACTGCGAGCGTAGAGGAGATTGTGTTTTTTTGTCCTTTTTTTTTCTTTTTTTAATCGAATAACAGCGTAACGACAATATAATGATTCGCTCTAATCTTTTTTTTTTTTTTTTCTTATCGCGACACGCGACTTATCCGCGCGTCATTCGTAGACGTTTTACTTTTTTTTATCGCGCGTGGAAATTCTCCCGAATTCTTTCGAATAGTCCATCGGACAGTCCATCCCCATCCGCAACTATCGCGTGTTTGACAGATTGTGTACGCGATCCGAGTTGCAACACAGATAAATTATCTCAGAAGTTTTCTGATCTCAACGCGTTGTCTAAAACAACGTGTAATTACATCATTTCCTTTTATACATTTGTTGCGTTACGATCTCGAATTGTCGTCTCGACACGCACACATCTTAAAATTCTGACACGAGTAGTTGCGGCAACAGCTGACACACAATCGGAGCTTCTTGTTAGCTGCCGCTTCGAATTTCCATAATCGAATCTTCGACACTTCTCGTTTTCGTTACGTTACTTCCAAATACTCTCACTCGCACATACACACACACACACACACAGACATACACACACACACACATACACACACGCGTCTACTTTCACTATTTAAGGCTACATAATTGGCAACGTGGTCCACAAAGAATGTTGCTAAAGACGAAACAATAATGTGCTTCGCGGACAACGTGCAGCGTTAATTTCTTTTTTTTTTAATTATTTGTACCTATTGACGATTGGCGTTTGTGTTGCGTAGCATCGACTGCGTTTTTTTTTTAATTTTTTTACTAAGAAATACGTACCGCTTGCGCGCGCGCGCGTCGTCGTCGACTACTAACAGCATCGAGTTCTGCTGCGTTCGATCGTTTTTTTATTTTTTTTTATTTTTTGTTTTAACGGCGTTTCTCGTCGATAAATCGATGCGCCTTTCCCTAAGCATCACACCCGTCGCTCGTCGCTCGCAATCTTCTCTCAAAAAACGAGTCTGCCGAAATGAATTGAAACGTCATTGCTTTGCCTCGATAATACGGAATCGGAAATAATACGCTATCGTATTTACAAATAATAACGTACTTGCGTCATGATGATATTTTGTTTTTACACACACACACACACACACACACACACGCTCGTCTTTTTTTACGTACGATAAAAGAAAAGAAAAACTTGTGCGATCTCAGTGTATGTATGTATACATACAATATATACATATACATGTACATATATATATGTACGTATGTGTATGTCTTTACATGTGTAGTGAACAGTAGTATTCGCAGCCACGTGAATCGGTTACTTATTCGGCACATTGCGTTGTCCACTTTGATTCAGTCCATGCACGCAACACGCACTCACTACACACAAACGATGATTCAACCATTCGTGAATTTTTTCTTCTCTCTCTCTCTCTCTCTCTTTCTCTTTTGTGAATAATACAGCGACATACACATACTGTCCTTGCGTGTCACACACCCCCCTGTCGCGATCATTAACGATAGATACTCTATTGTTATCACGTCTCTTTAGCACGCGTTAATTTTTTTTTTTTTTTTTTTTCCATTCGACGTCGCTACCAGAAATTGCGAAATCGTCTGTTGCAGAGAAAAAAGAAAAAATTGAAAAGAAAATATAAATACAATATACGTGTGTATATATACAAGAATAGTCTCTTATCAATAATGAGATAGTCAGTTATACTCGATTGCATTCGATCTCTCACTTGACTTTTGTGCCGGATGTGAACGTTTAAGTTTGTCTCCACACGGAAGTATTAATAATAAATCGCGAAAAGAGATTCTCTTTTTTTTTTTTTTTTTTTTTTTTTTTCACACACACATACACACTCTCTCTCCCCTCTTTCCCCCTTTCCGTCATAATAAAAATAACATTTCGCGCAAAGTTATAAATAATGTAATATAATAAACTATGGCTTGTGTGTCTTGTTGTTGTATTAGTACGATTGATGTAACTGTACACATATACAAAGTGCGAAACAGGACAATCCTCTTGTGTCATTTATGAAATAATTTGAGATTTTCTCTCTCTTTTTTTTTTTTTTTTTTTTTTTAGAGATATTTTGATACGTAAAGTGAACAAAGAGGAAACGGTGTGTCCTGCGACGTGAGATTACACTTCCTTGTGTCACTACATATATTTGTACACTAACATCGATATTATATAGTGAAGTTACAGTTACGTAGTAAATAATGGACATGTATAGAAAACACCTGTTATGTGACGCTCCGAAAATTCTCGTCGAGACTTGGCAAGTGTGTACATTAAATATGTGTGTATATATATATATATATATATGTGTGTTTGTGTGATATACGTGAGTCGCGCGTGTACTTTTAGTAGTTTTATTACGTCGGTAATGTGTCAAACGCAAAACGAGAGAGAAATCTCAGCGACATCACTGAATAAAAAAACGGTGAGATAAAAAAACAAAAACCCAATAAAAGATCGCGCGGTTGTTCGAAAAGAGACACAACGCACATGGATTTCTTTTCTCGAGACGATCTGAAAGAATTCTGAGATCGAATCGTGATTTTCGTGACACAAATCGAGGACGATTTTTTTTTGCTTGTAATTGTGCGATTTTTACGTCATGGTGTAAAAAGATTCGTATTGCGAAGACTTGCACAGCATATCGATCGGCAGAATTAATTCACAGAGAAGAATAGAAATTACGTTTTTTCGCTTTGATGGCGTGTTAAGCGGCGTAAACTCTTGAAATTTTTTCTTAACTCTCGCGGACTTTAATTTTTCATCGCGTTTGAGAGCTTCGCGTTTCTGCGACACAAACGACAGTTAAAATTTCATTCCAAACAAGACAGACTGACGCATCGCGTATTTTCATTTACTAGACTAGTTTTTCGCATTGAAGCACACAATGATATGTGCACATAGACCACGTACGTGATTTCTAATTTTCGCGCAAAGATCGAAGTTGGCGTTTTTTTCTTTTGATAAATATTATATACGGTGTGACTCTTCCCTTCGCGTTAGACTGTAGCGATCGATCTCTTCTTTCTTGACTTCCGAATTTCAAAACTCAATACGTGTCATAAAAAAATAGTTGCATCTTTTTACAAAGTCATTTATACATATATATATATATATATATATATATTTAATTAATCTCTATAAATTTGTTTAAATTGCGTGTAAATGTCGTAGCTAAAAAATATCTGGTTTCCGCACTTCGATAGGACACAAATCATGTGGCTCTCGACGATTTTTGCTCGCTACATCGTTTGATCTATGTATATGTATTATTGGGCGCGCGCAAGTATATTTTCTATTGTTTTATTTTATATACACACATATATATATGCGCGTGCGCGCGCGCGCGCACACACAGACACACACACACACGTGTGTATACAAATGCCAATCGAAATGTACGGAATTGAATTCGAAGGAAAGCTGGCAGAGATATTACGCATAGCTTACCGCATTATATTATCAGGGTGTCCAAGTAGCGACGACGAGGAAAAAAGTGAATGCAACTTCGGTGGTGACGCGCGAGGGACATGAGTTTTGTTTTTTTTTTTTTTTTTTTTTTTTTTTTTTGGCCCTTCTCTCATTCTTTTTTTTTTCTTTGGAACATTTACCATGAAAAATAATCCGCATGTGACAGACTGTCGCGTCAGTCGCGTGAAGATTTGTACGATATTTAATCGGTGCAAGACGATCTCTCGGTCTCTCTTTCGAGAGTGAGATGCGAAGGTAACGCAAAGATATTTCACGTAAAAGTGAAAAAAAAAAAAGACGTACAACGCGGAAAACGAAATGGAAAACATGACGTGGGACTCGAATGTGACGCGTTTTCCTTGCGCGGACTAGGTGCGATTGCTGTTTGTCGGTAGCGCACGTGCCTAAGTACGGAGAAACCAAAGGGTAAAAATCGAATTACGATGTCTCTGTAAAAAAAAAAAAAAAAAAAAGCAGAGAAAATTCATATCGATATGACAAGAGACCTCGATCGTAAGAACGATAAAAATCCGTGGACGGTCACCCTGTATACACATACTCTCTCTTTCTCTCTCTTTCTCTCTCGATACATAGTTATATAATTAAAACGCTCTTCGAAATACTGTAAAATCTCACAAAATACTCTTCTCGTAGAAAGGGCGCGGCTGTGTGTGTGATTCCTATCGGGTCGGGCCAATACGATATAATAATAATAAAAAAAAAAAGAAGTGAGATTCGGAAAGCACACACAATAAACGAGGAACAAAAAAAAAAAAAAAAATATAACAGGCGCAGAGATTCTAAGCGAGATGTGAGAAGGACAGCGAGACGAAGATAAACTAGAGATTCGAAAAACAAATAGAAAAAAAAAACGATAAAACTTCTTTCTTTTCTCTCTTTTTTTTTTTTTAAATACCAGAGAGGTTTGTCTAAGTCTTAAGGAAACATCCCTATAACGTTAAAGTTGAACGATTATTAAACTCACGTGTTTTTTTTTTTCAAGAGTGTGTTGAACGAGGGGAGGGGAAAGGGAATCATCACTAGAACAAGTGCCAAAAATCACCGACGACAACGTTGGCCCCGCGGCGGCTTCGAAAAACGACTAAAAGGATTTTCTCCGCGGATTTTTTCGCTACAAAGAAAAAAAAACAAAATTACGCGTGTGAGAAATATAATCTACGAGGTAATGGTTTTTTTTCCCATACATGCGTGCGCGATCGCGCAAAAGAGTTTTCCCGCCGTCATTTCGGACGACGACGAGTGTTCAGCACACTCTTCAATTCAGGGGAGAGTCGAGTGACCGGGAAAATATACATATATATGTATATACACACGTTTGAGAATATATATACATATATATATGTATGTATAAACATCCGCTCGAGAAGGAGCCGACCCGACTGTTTCCGTCGAACGATCGCGGAACGGAAACACGCGGTCGGCGTGCCGTTTCACTCGCGGGAACGTTTGCGCGACGTTTGTGTTTTTCTTTTATTTCTTTCTACGCGGGAACAAGCGTTCTGTTCGCGCGAGAAACAGGATTTCACGGACGGCGTCTCGGCGCGCCGTCTCTTTGTCTCTTTTTTTTGTTTTTGTTTTTGTTTTGTTTCGTCGAGGGGAAAAACGTCGATCGAGTTGCGATCGCGGAGAATCACTCTCGGTTGTGTGTCACACACTCTCGCGGTGTTCTTCTCGCTTAAAGACGCGAGCTCTCTCGATCTCGAGAACGCGATCTCATCATCCGTGATTGCGCTCTCCGAACTGACAAGGAAGCCCCTCCTGCGCGCGCGTTATCCGAATGCGACTCGCAGCACACGTGTGCCCTCGCGACGAGTCTTGCGGGCTCAGCGAACGCCGCTCACGAACGCGGTTCACATCTTGCTCGCACGATGTTTCTCGCGCGACGACCGCGGTAGCTCGGGACGCAACACGAGCGCGAACACGGTCAGAATTGATGGATAACAAGAGACGTTGGCAGGAACGAAGTCACAACAGCTCGTATTGGCGCAGGTGCATCCGCTGAATGATGTCCCGGCAATCGTTGAACACTCTTTTGATATTCTCCGTGTCGACGGCGCAGGTGAAATGCGGATAGCAGTAGTGCTTGCCGTCACCGCTCGCAGTACTTATGCGCTGAAAGAAACAAACATGGGACGTTCCGTGTGTCAGTGAGCGAGAGAAACGGAATCTTGATCGAACACATCGAAATACAAGTCGATACGGTGCAACGAATCCTGTCTGTACTTACAAGAAATTCATCTCTGATAAAGTACTTGGCCCTTATGACGTCAGGTTGTTCCGTGGGATCTATCACCACTCCAGGTTCCGACGGTGTCTGGTAGCGCGCAAATTCCGGAAAGTAATCTTCGAGTTTGTGCTTGCCCGCTTTGATTTTCTCCGCCAGTAGATCCTGCTTGTTCAGAAACAGGATCACGGAAATCGTGCGTAGCCACCTGCGAAACAAAGATTCATTCGAAAATCGATTCACACTTTGGAATTTGTTGAACGAACGACACGTTCGAGACTAAAACGTACCGATTGTTCCAAATACTTTTGAAGAGATCGAGACTCTCTCGGAGTCTCAGCTTTGTGGGATCTTCTCTGAGTACCATATTGTAACTACTACACGCCGTAACGAATATAATTGCCGTAACGTCGTTAAAACACTGTATCCATTTTCTTCTCTCGTCACGCTGACCACCGACGTCGAACATGCTGCGAAGAAAACGAGGGGGAACAATGAAAAGTACGGGACGGGAATTCTCTTGTCGCTACGTTAAAAATTACGAAGATCGTGTCGTGAAACGATCGTCCAACAAGCCTCTATGACGTTTCGAATATTTGCACGACGTGATTTTTTCAAAATGAAAACGAATTATTGCTCGCGCAAAGAGTCACACAAACGAAGGGTCTAATTTAACGCGGAGATGAGAAATTCGCGTTGGAACTCATCGAGGCCGGTTGAAAACGCTCGGGAGGCTGTGAGAAACGGATGATATGCAGAAGAAGAGAAGCGACAAAGAAAGACGACGACGGGTGGGCCTATAGAAAATAATGTGAAGCGCCGTACGTGACCTGCGAGTGAACGCAAAAAGGGAAAATGTTACAAAGTTGCGGAGGCGTTAACGCGGTTAATGGATTTCATCTAACACACGTTTATACAATGGTGTGCGTGAGTTCTTGCCCGGTGCCGCGATGTACATGTGGTGAAGGTGATGGAGGATGATGCCTGGGCGCTTTAGGTCTAAGAGAGAGAGAGAGAGAGAGAGATGTTACTGTAATACGTCGGCTATATATAGTTACACACATACGACAATGGAGCGAAGCACACGCGCCTACGACACAGCGTAGAGGGATAGCGTGTGTGTGTGTGTCTCGCGCTTTAGGACTTACTGAAAGTTTACTTTGTCGACCTGAAACCGCGTCTCAAAAATGCCAGACGTTAGGACTCGACACCTCAAGATGTCCTGAAAACAAAAAAACAACATACATACATACGCGCGACGAAATCAGTGCGCGTATAAATTCGTTCCAAATTAAATTAAAAAAAAAAAAAAAAAAAGCACATTAACGAAAAGCACGAAGAGAAATCTTGAGAGAAAAAAAAAACAAATCTCGATGTCGAGCCGACGACATCTCGATACGCGGCGTCCGCCGTTCTCTCGGACAGATAAAACATAGACTGCGAGAAGAGATGATGATAATCACCTGTTCCGTGGGCGTGTAGTCCGGCTGTTTTACGATCGCTACCTTATCTAGAAAACTGAAACAGAAAACACAAGGAATTAGAAAAGAGATGTCAGAGAGTTTGTGCGAGAAAATAACTTTTTTTCTTTTTTATTCCCGTGGATAAATTTGTGTAAAAACCATCCCTCTCGCGATAAAATTTTCCGACATTACTGCCGCGCGGTTTGTTTTCGTCTCTTTTTCTCCGAATGCAAACAAACATGTAACGTTTACTTTCTAAAATATTTATTCGGCTACGTGCCGCGGCATATTCGCAACATCTTCATGAATATTCCATTCATTGCGCGCGCGACACACGTTTCAATGCATGTTTTAACCCCTTCGCCTTATAACATCGAACGAGACTCGGACATTACGAGCCGAACATTACGATAGACAGTTCCCGAGTTTATCGGGAAGGCGGACCTCTCGAGCGACCTTGTCCCAGACCACAATGGCAAATCGCAATCGGATTAAACAAACCTTTATACAAATTTGCGAAAAAAACTCGTTACAAAAACGTTCCTTCTCGGCGACGTTATCGAAAGGTTTGCGAAAGATATTTGCACGAAATACAATATCAAATTCTAATCTCCGACAAAAATTCGCGCGTTTAAATATGTGTGTAATTCGAGCGAACGCGCGTAAAAGGTCGTAACGAGAGAAAAAAGAAAAAAATCTATACATTCACACGCGCGCGCGAACAATACAAGCAATATGACGTCGTCGAAATCAAATTGAACTAGATTCGATCGATGCGAGGCATCCATGATAACAATCATCGTCAATCAACCGCGTCGTTATCGCGAGAGCCACTCCACAACCGTTCGCGTGTGGTCGTCGAAAACGCGTCTCGTTTCCTACGTGCGATGTGCGAATTCGATTTTCGGCATTGTCGCGCGTGTTTCCGGTATATGTCGAGCTAATGTAACGCGCGACGCGCAGACACGCGACAATTGCGCGTACACACGCAAAAAAAAAAAAAAAAACAAATTTTTACTTTAATATCGCGCGAAAATCATCGCGTGCGAATGTAACGCGTGATAAATTCTATCTGTACGCGCGACGATCATCAGAATTCGATGTGGAATCTCGCCGACGAGACGACAATGCGATTTTGCGCAAGATTTTATACAGAATCGATCTTGCAACGACAAGAGAGAGACGAGAGCGTTTTGTCTCGATCGCGAGAACAAAATAACGATCAGGCGATTGGTCCAAATGATCACTGATGCAAGATCGGTGGAAGTTTTCCCCTTTTATGCGCGCAGCGAACCACGTGATCGCAGCACAACCCGATACAAATCGGCGAGCGATCACGTGGTTCACTGCGTGAGGTAGGGGAAAAGAAAAATCGAGCAAGTGCGAAAAATCCCACGATCGAACCGTTTTTAACGCGCTTTTTTCACGTCTTTTCTCTCGGGAAGCATCAGCTGGAGATTCATCTGGAATTTTTAATATACGCGATTTTTGTTCGAGAAACACAGCCAGAGCGAGAGAGCGAGAGAGCGAGAGAGAGAAAGAGAGAAAATGAGCGAAAAAAGCGTATTTAAAACGCGTTGTCGGATGGAAGCGTTCTTCTTCGCTCTTTTGTCTTTGACGTTTTATAAAGAAAAACAAATAATAATCCGACCAACGACGACAACGATTTCATTAAAACTTCAATGTTCTCTCGCTGTAACCAGACTCGATGACAAAGTGTGTGTGTGTGTGTGTGTGTATGTGTGTTATTGCATATAAAATAACAAACGCGCTGCCCCGAATTTGACTTTGTTATTCCCTCTCGTTCGTTCGTACGCGCGATGTTGCCAAATTACTGTAATTGCTTGTAATTGATACCGGTGTGTATCAGTCAATCTCTCTCTCTCTTTCTCGTGCAAAACATCGTTTTGCGCAATATATCTCATTCCCCTCCTCCGACATATTCATTCCCGCGGTGTAAAATACTGCGGGGTAATTATAAACTCCCGTTGTTTTATATATGTATATATATTCGATCTTCTCTTATGACTCGCAATGCGATATTCATCAGATTTTGTGTAATTATATCAGTCGCGCGCGAGATCGTCGGTGCGCGCGTATCGATCGACCGCATCGGCGGCTGTTACAAACGCGAATCTCTCCGCAATTACTTTAGAACAGGATTTTTTTTTTTTCACAGAATAAAAACGCCATAGGTATCGTCGTGTGTATATGTTTTGCATCGATTTCGCGTGTTCGGGAATCGCGCGATAACGCGCGTATCTCGTTGCTAAAAGCAACAGTCAAACGTACCAGAATTATATTCGCGTCTGTGTGTGTATTTCGAACCGGCCAATCTTTTCTCGACACGTTTCTTCTTTCGAAGAGGGAGAAAGAGAGAGAGAGAGAAGACGTACGGTAAACAGACACGCGAGCGTGAAATCAGCCAAGTTGCTTTTAGCGCTTAGATACGCTGACAGAATACGAGCCAATAACGTTATCAGTGTCGGAGCCACTTCGACACACAGTGTCAACTTCCTTTTTCGATCGGACCGCGTTCGTTCCTGGGTTCGGCCGGGCTTGCGCTCCCTCTTTTTCTCTCTCTCTCTTTCTCTGCCGCTTTATCCCTCTTTATCTCTCTTCGTCTTCCTTCCTCTCTTTGGTCTCTTCTATTCTTCTCCCCCTTTTGGAGTGACACACTCTTCCTCCCGTACATGCACACACACACACACCTAGACACTCTTTCTCTCTCTTTACCTTTCTCATATCCATTCTCATTCACTCGCTCCTCTCTCTCTCCTTTTCTCTCTCACTCTCTGTGCCAGAACCCTCTCTCGCTCTTCGATCCGCCGTCCCTTCGAGGGAAAGGTGCGCTGAGGGCGGAGGGAGACCACCAAGAGAAAATCGATCCTCGGCGATGTCCTACCCTAACCCCTTCACAACCTCGCCAGGCGGAGGTGTGCATACACGCCCCTCCGGCACCCATTTTCCGATCCGGGTCATGGGTCACTGCCACCGCTCGCTCTACTACCGCCCGCCGTCAATCGTATGTAAGGATTTAGCTCGCCGCGTGCGCTATATATATATTTACACACACACACACACACAAAATCGGCCAGAAAACGGTTTAAAAAATATCTTTTGACGAGACAATTAAAACTCGCTCGCGGGCAAAACGATGCGTCGACGATATTGTCACTTTCAATATTATTATATCGCGCGAACATATGGGAGAAGCACTTTGTGCCACAGACGAGACGCGAATTAAAGACATACTTTCAATTGTCTTTTATTCCGCTTATTAGGCGATACAACTCGCGATGACAATAAATCGAATATTATCCCGCGCATAATCGTTCGCGAAGTTATTAATCTCTTTCTGGTCGTTTGAGCGCGGTTGAAAGGAAAGAAAAAAACCAAGCGCGATGAATTTCACCGATAGCGGTACATGCGAGAAGAAAGGAAAAGAAAAGAAAAGAAAAGAAAAGAAAAAAAAAAAAAGAAGGCCGCGTGTCTGCAGGTCTCTGTGTTACGGGAGTGTAGGCTCGAGCAAGAGGAAGGTAGGTCATGTAATTGGCGCGCTCCGACAGAAATGAGGTTATCGACCTCCAGAGAATTGAAAGAGGAAGGAGGTCATGACCTATTGCCCTCTCTCTCTTTCTCTCTCGCTCTCTCCGCGATGGCTCAGCTGCCGCAAAATTTTTAACGATTTTTTTTTCGTTATCGTGCCAACCCTCCGACAAGACCTTGAGATGTGAGCAAACACATGTGTGTTACACGCACATCTGCCGTGAAAAAAAAAAAAAAAAACTGTTGTTTCTGCGATAATAACGGCGAAAAATAATCTCCTACCTCTCATCTAGAAGATAATCTCTGTGTCAATTAGCGAAATTATCTCGAAAAGAGAAAAATATAATCTCGAGAGTTCCCGTTACGCGCAATTTCGATTAATGTTGCGGCGAGAGAGAGAGAGAGAGAAAAAGTATGAAAGAGAATATAATAAAGCCCTTTTTGCAAAACGCTTGCGTAGGACTCTCTCCCGCGACCACATTTCCGGCTTAAAGGTTAAACGTTTGCTGTTTGTTCATGAAGAATTAATTCGCGGCGACAAAGCCCGGGGAAAACGGATGAAAGCCGGATCGTGAACGGATAATAACGTGTATCCGGCCGGACAGCGGCGCGAATCGAATGCGTTTGATGTGTCGACGAGAGCACGAAGAGAGAAGCCCTTCTGTGCCTCGCTATTGAACACGATATATATATAATATACTGTGTGTACGTTTAATATACGCGCGAGATGGTCAATTAAAAAAAAAAAAAAAAAAAAAAAAAAAAAAAAAAACAATTCCGAAATATCCTACGGGAATTGCGCTCCGAATCACTTTTCAATTGTTAAAACGCACTAATATTACGAAGTCTCGTATCTCAGTCAGTGTTTTTGTTTTCGTAACGAAGCTGTTGACGTCTTTGGTTCGTATTTTGATCCTCGCAATATTTTCGTTTCGAAGCTAGGCCTTTTAAAGCTGCTTTCTCGCCTCTTTAAAGGCGCTTTTGTTGTGATTCTTTATTTTTACGTTTACACAAATCTGCGTTTAATTTCACGTCTTTAATAAATTTGTTGTTATTTGTGTACGTTCGATCTCGTGTGTTTGTCTAGCGTTATCTTGGAAGATGGAAACGCTCTCAGACGATATTCACGTACCGATTTACGTGTCGTTATGTTTACAAGCGTGACCTTTGTTTTATTCAGAACTTCATCAAGAAACTTGGGACTCGAATATTCCAAAGAAACAACTCGGAGGAACACGAGGCTGTGGTAAAAGTTCGACTCGCGGATGTGCCGCGTCACATTTGCGCGACATTTCGAGAGAGAGTGTAAATTTACACTCGAATTTCGGTGAATCGAGTCAAATTAACTCGAAGATTACGCGCTTTCGCGAATGCACACCGTGCAGTTTCGCGCGTCATTCCCGTGACGAAACTTCATTGGCGTCGACGATGCTGGGAGCGATTACCGGGCGAAGATATACTTGCCCGGGATTTATAAATTTTGCGCGCGCGCGTGTGTGTGGGCGGCAAATATCTATATTCGGGATCCGAACCGAGAGGATGTTTCTCGCGGGGCACTTGAGAGAAATTCGCCGACTCGATTTCCTTCCCGTGAAAGGAAATCGACGTTTCGTTCGCGATCACGACACAACACACGTACTTGTGGAGCCTTTTGACGCCCGTTTCGCGCGCGACCATTCGCTCGATGCGCAAATATTTGGCGAACCTGGCGGTTCCGCGTGCACCTAAACGTCACCGACCGCTCGGCAAACATTTAAACACCGTTCTCTGTTCTTCTGTACCTTGGCCCGGCCGCGCGAGGATCAACCTCTTCTCGGCATATGATAATTTTTCTTCTATTTGAGAAGATTCCCGTTTCGAGGAAAACATCTACTTGTTTTTACTCGCTACTTCGTCTGTGTAAATAAATCGACTCGGTAATTTAACGATTCTTGGTTTAGACACTTTGCTGCAAAAGATTTTTCCGTGTTCAGAGAGCGAATTTAATTTCCATCTTCTCTCGACCGCGTCTCTCGACTTACGCGAAAAGAACATATTTGTCGAACTGTTTTTTTTTTTTTTTTTTCGAACAAGGTAAAAGAATAAGGAAAACTCACTCTGTGTGTCACGGGCTACTGACGGCAAAAAGAGGAGGGCAAGAGTTTATCCAACATTTGCGAGCTGTATGTGTGTGTGTGTATGTACAGTAGCATCAATAATCCACGCGACACAGACTGACGTTTCTAAATATAGCGACGCGTGTTTCTTTTTTTAAGACGCGTCGACGTGTGTGTGTGTGTGTTATCGCCTAATTGAAACCGTCGCTTATTGCCGTAACGAGATCCCAGGGTTTCGCCGCCGTGCGGTTTTAAAAATACGGCGCGATCTCGAGATACGCCGAGAGGAGAAGAGATGCGCGTCCGCGCATTTTCTCCCTTTCTTCAAGCAATTAACGTGATGCACGCGCGTGCGCTCGTTATCGAGAATCCTTATTTCGCGCGCCGACGCATGTTAAAGATCGTTCAAATCCGGAAGTGAGTCTCTCTCTCTCTTTTTCGCGCGCGCGCGCGCACACACTGAACTAACAATCGATATAATCGCGCGTTGTTATGCACAGCACAATCGCGCGCCGAGCAAATATTTATTTCCCTTCCACACACACACACACACACACGCAATGACTCAGAGAGAGAGAGAGAGAGAGAGAGAGAAAGAGAGACAAAAATTGAGAGATTCGAGATATTTTCCGAGTGTATATTGTCGCGCGCAAACTGTACACCGTGTCTCGTTGTATGCGCGGGGAAAAACACGGTTTTAAACCGTCGCCTTGTTTACGAGAGACCGAGGGCGCACTCTTTTCTGGCATAAGTGCGAGAGACGATGACGATTTTCCCGGGAAACGACGTTAAAAGAGGAAATAACATCAATCGTTCTCGACTGCCAACAAGCGCGCGATTGCGTTTTCTTCTCTCTCATTCCGCGTCGTAAAGACGTTGTTTCTCCGGGGCGGATTGCGTTTCTTCGCGCGCGTTTAAAAGAAAAATTCTGCCGAAACGCGTCGTGTGAATGAATTTTCACGAGAGAGAGAGAGAGAGAGAAAGACACAGAGGAAAGAGCGAGGAGCACAGGAAGACATAATCGCGGAAACACGACCGCAACATTATAACTATGTTACGTCGCCCTCGTCTACGACGATACGCCCCGAGAACACGTTATAGCTCACCGCGCCGGAGTGCTGCCTAAAAATACGACGCGCTATTTTTAACAGCAACGATTCCCGCTGCACACAAGAAAGATAGAAAGAGAGAGAGAGAGAGAGGAAGAGAGAGGGAGGAAAATCACTCCGGTCGCACCGGTATGAAGAAGGAAATAAAAAACAAAATGAGCGCGAGAAACCACTGATGCGATTACAAACGACACAAATTATTTTTGAAAGAGAGAGAGAGAAAATGTGCGTGTTTTGCAATCAGGATAAATTTGGCGACACACCAAAGTTCAAAGCGGAGATTTCTGTGTACGAAGAGAAGATTGTTACTCAGATACGCTACTGTCAAAATTATAAACTTTGACGTGAAACGCGCGTTACTTGATCGTCAAAAAATGGTCTCGTCAAATAAAAAAAAATAGATCGACTTTCGTGCGATCGCTGAGATCAAGCGTTGAACTTGGTCCTTGGACGTGTGGATGGGACGGAGAACATGCAAATCGAAAATAATGTGTGCCTGATTAGGCCAAATATCCGCGTGAGAAGTTGCGAAGACACGTGAGCCAGGAAGGAAAGGAAATATTTGACCGCGAGAAGATTGAGCTAAAAATTTACACACGGTTTTCCTCGCGCAATATACAAACTATCGATCGATCGGTCGTTAAAACAACCCCGGCGTTTCGAATTACCGATCGCTGCGCGCATTCAATCAGTCGCGTTCATGCCGTCCGTCAAATGAGCTCTTCCTTCCTCTCTCTTTCTATCGTAATCTCATAGAATCGTACACGCACACACGCACACGCTTTATGTAACTAAATCAACGCTCGTATCATCCGCTCAATATGATCGAATTAGCATAGAAAAAAGCTCGAGGTTGGGTCAATTTATCGAGAGAAAGAGAGAATCCCCCCCCGGATAAACGAGTGACCCCCCCTATCAAAGTGATTACCTCGTTAAGACATTGTGTCCATTAGCGTCGAATCGGCGCTGCTAATCTTACGGATGCACACGCGACGGTCTGCGCGAATGTCTTTCCGAAGCCGGCATCTTATCCGGGAATAAAAGTTCAAAAAATACAGGCGAAGAACAGAAGAACGTCGCTACGAACTCGATAGCGACGTTATTTTTCTGGTCACGTTTTGTTTTTTTTTTTTTTTTTTTTTTTTTTTTTTATCTCTCAGTGCTTGTAATATATTTGAGAATTTTATTTATTACGAGACTTTGGAAGTACGAAAGAGAGAAAGCGAAAGAAAAATGAGTCCACCGAAAGAGAGAGAGAACCGCGTCGGCTGCTGGTTATCGAGTATATGCGTGCGTGTGCGTTATCTCGCTGAATTTTTTTTTTCTTTTTTTATCGCGAATCGCGATACCACCCACGGAGGCGAGATTACAATAACCACGGGCATTTCGTCATGCGTTTTAAATAAGGAGAGATCCGACGATCGAATCGATGAGAAATGTAATCGCGCGACCTCGCGAAAAACGCGCGTTGAAAACCAAACCAAAGTCGTTAGGTCGTCGTTTGTTATAAGACAATGCGATTTATTTATTCCGTGCGTGACGTGCGTGTTATGCGAATCTATATGTATGTGCATTTTCTATGCGCCGGATTACGCGTGGCATTACAACGCCAACTCGTGAGCCACCGAGTGAGATCAATGCCGTTGTCACACACATACACGTGGTTGTTTCTCTCTTAATTCCTTTTCGTACTCGAATCCTCTGTGAATGAAACGCGCGAATTGTTTCGCGAAATTGTGAAATAAAAGCGAGAGACTTACTATTTGGCGCAGTCAATGAGCTGATACTCGTTGCTTCTCTCGAAGCTCTGCTGCACGCCCCGGTCTTTCCAGAGTGTTTCGACGATTTCGTAGAATTCCTGGAAAAAAACAAAGCGGAATAATTGTCGATGATTTATTTATAAATTCACGCGCGGCGCTTAACACACACGAGAATATACGCTCGAATTTATTTATTTTGCTCATTTCGCGCGAATGAAATATATTTTGAATTAAAAATATGTATTTATGCAGAAAACGCGCGAGACAAATAAATCTCTTTTTTTTTTCACGAAAAATATACGATATTGTTAAAATTTTTATACAATATTATCATAATTTTTACATTATTTTTTGCATTATTATTAAAATTTTACTTAGAGAATTTTTAAGGTATTCGGTCAATTTGAGCCTCCGTGCTAGATGTTCGTGCGACATATAAATTTTATTTTATTTATTTAAACGTGTAAAATTAATGCGCACAATAATTCGGAACCGAATTTCAATTTTTAATTCCCATGGGAAGGAAATAAATTTGTTATTTCGTCTATACACGCGAGATGCAAACATCTTAGATGAATTTTCGAATTGAGATCGGTTCGAATTATCATGTTTATTAATTTCTACGTTTAAGTAAATAAAATAAAATTTAATATTTTGCGCGAACATCCAGCACATCGGTTCGCATTATACGACCTTGAATTCGTTGTTAAAATTTTACGATAGTTTTAAGACTTACACAAATAATATCGTCGATGCTCGTTATTCACTTCGTCATTCGCACTTTGACAAGTAACGTGCGCGACAAAACTATTTAAAATTTTTCCTTTATGCGTGTGTTTGTATCGTCACACGTTTGGATCGTCGCGTTTCGGATCTATTGTAAATCTGAAGTTTCGAAATTCCGCGCATCGAAGAATATGCAACAAACCGCGAATAAACCGCGCGAATATCGTCGCGCAATATCAAGACCGAAGCCGGCGAATTGAAAAACGACGCCGCGAGAGAGCTTGCAAAACGGCCTATTCGCATGTATTTATAGTACATTTATCGCCGTCTTTATTGCACGCCGGATCGTCCGGCAGCGTTGTAACGTTTGACGTTTAATTCGTCGTTAACTCACCGCTGAAAAACGCGTTGCGAAAAATTCGCGACTTGCGGTCTCAAAAGGAAGTAGAGTAGTTGACGAATGCACGCGCGCATCTACACATTTCGTACGCGCGAAAAAAATGCGTTAACGAAATAGCGTGATTTAAATTGTCAAAACGTTACCGCGCAATTGCAATCTGAATTTGATTACAATTTACTGAAAAAAATAATTGACGTTTTCAAAAACTAACTAACTTTCAAATGAGCTGAATTTTTATTCCGTTGAAATCGAACAAGAGAGTTTTTTCCGACGGACGGGCAAATCCACAAAAATTACAAGTTAATGCCAAAATAATCGTTGCTCCGAATTGTTGTTTGCGAATTGTGGTAAACAAAGTGGTAGGCGTTGGAGAAATCGCGACACCGAGTGAGATCGCGTTTCTCCCCCGACGATGGGAATTTAAAAAAACTTGCCGAGTAATGGCGGCGGTGTGTGCGAGCACGCCCGCGCATAAATCAACATCGGGAAAACATCGTCGCGAAGTATTATTATTAATTATTTCAGCTGCATCGCGCAATGATATTTCTGGCAATGAAATGTACGAACGTGCACGAATTGCGAAACAGAAGCTTATAGTTTGTTACGTTAACCAAAGCGCGCGCGCGGTTATTTCTCTCGTATCTAAAGTTGCTTTTTACACAACTCTTTGCACAATTTTTCTTTTTTCTCCGACAACTTATTTGCTAATTCAGACGTGAAAAAAAAAACGAACGTGACGCTTGTCCGAAAATAAAAACTCATCGAGAGAGAGAGAGAAAAAACTTACTTTTTCTCGAAAATCGTTAGTTGTACGAAAAAGGAATACTGATCAATAATTAACAATTTGAGAGAGAGAGAGAGAGAGAGAGAGAGAGAAAGAAAAAGCACGTTTAACTTTTGCGAATTGACAGTCGACGGTGTGATCGTTTCAACAACGACGTACAATTTTCTCATCCCGTCTCGGAAAGCCTTAGGCAAATAATTGGCAAGCGCTGTTGTAATTCCGCGCGCTTGTTCTCTCATCTTTCGTTTTAAATGTCATCGCAGAAATTACACGGCGGGGTTACACGGTCGTAGTCGGAAGTCCATCCCGAAAGTTGGTCTCTCAACGCGTCTCTGCACGGATCTCGCGTGGGCGAGAGAAACTCCGCGCGGCGATGATGCTCCCGCTCGATGCTTGACGATGTACTTGTGTGTACGTGTGTATATATAAAACGACGACGGTTATATTAATAAATTCTCGTGTCGATGCTATTTCCACGCTTCCACGATCGATGGAATGGACGAACGCATCGTTGTCGATCCCGTTCGTCGTCTACGCGCGGAGGATGATCGCCGGCTGATGTTGCCTTATTACCACGATTATGCACGTACTAATAATTTCGTCTAAACCCCGCGCGTCATCTCTCTCTCTTTCTCTCATTAAATCCTAAACGCGGCCACAAAATTTAATCCGGCTGCTAAAAATACAAAAAAAAAAAAAAAAAAAAAAAAAATAAAAAAGTGTGTTTAGATATTTCAAATAGGAAAACTTCCCCCTTCCCTTTATTGGTGTAACATTGAAAAGATAAAGAAATATTTGTTATTGAGAATTTCTCTATTGTATTAACGTCTCTCCGAGAAAAGTGACAAGAAAATAATACGCACACGTCCGTTCGATCTCTCGCAAAAATAACCAAAGCGGGTTGTTTAGCGTTTCTGGCGTTATCGCATCTCTCAATTTGCGCGAATTGTTTTTTTTTTTTTTTTCGTCACTAATTTCTCGCGCAAATCAAATGTATGCCGCGCGCTGATCCATCCATGAGTGCGGAAATTGTGTTCCCGCGTTCCGAGAAATATATTTTTCCGAGAAAATGAAGTTTCAAACCCATCCGTGTGCCCTGTATATCTCTCATCTCGCGGGCGCGTGTGCGCGGAACGGAACGACAGTGACAAATTAAACGCGAATCGTACAGAAGGCGCCGGGACGAAGTCGCAGAATTCGCGCGACGAAGCACTTCGGATATTACTTCTGTCTCCTAATCGCGAAAATAACGCCGTTGATGTATGCCGAGAGAGCAGCACGTGTGCGTATTCGTCCAACTTCGAGATGCGTTTATTCGCTTGTAATTCAAAACATTTGACCACATTATTCGAATTCCCTCGAGTTTAAAAACAAAAAATGAATTAAATCGTCGAGAAAAAATCCCGTCGCAAAGTTTATCTTCGCGCTAATTTTTGGAGAACTTTGAAAAATATCAGTCAAACTAGAAATCAAGCGCGGGAGAAACGCGCTAGTCGACACTGTGTCGGACCTTTGTGTCGGACTTCGAAATATCGCGAGATCTCTCGAAGGCGTGTTCGTGTGGCGCGAAATGATTCGATTCGAACCAAGCGCATCGCCGGCGATGTGCAGAGGCCACGTGCCGATAAATAACGAACGGATTCGCGCACGGTGACAACGCGCACGTCGTTACGTCGCGATTCGCGTGCGCCGAATGACGCAAAACGCGCGATTATTTCGTCGCGACGATTTTATTTCGAGAACCGCGTCTCCGCACCTGCCTCTCTCCTCATCTATCCTCCAAACCGAACACTGTTCCGAAGCAGAGTTTTCCACTTTCAAGATACGTTATCGGAGCGGAGGCTGTTTTACGCATCGCGATTTTCCGATAGAAATCGTTACCTCGAGCTCAACACCTCGACGACACCGTCTTTGTTCCAAAGAAAATTTATTGTTATCGCAGAGGATTCGCATCCAAATCGATTGTAGAAATTTCGATTGCGCGCGAGCCACATAAATGATCGCGTGAATTCGCGTCGAGTGACACAATCGTGAGACGCGCGCGTACATATACGTGAGAAATGGCGCGGCATATCGTAGTACAGGATCACTACATGGCGCACCGACATGTACTGTGTAAATATCGCGAACACAAGGAATCATGCCACGCAGTGGTTCTCACGTGGGAGAGCTTCTCGCGCGCGTGTGTCGCACTTTTTAATCCGCGCAGATGTTCGCCGATTTAACGAGAGAGAGAGACGCGAAGAAATGCCACGGATGGGATCGTTAAATAAATTTCGTCGTCGTGTCCTCGTCGTTTGCGCCACGTAATCGGCCGGTTTAAACGCGTTTAAACGACCGCACCGAGTAATCGCCGCTTCGAGTGTTATTTCTAGAACGTGACGTAACATATTTACGTGTACATATTTTATATTTGCACCGAGGAAAAAAAACCACAATAATTATTTTGTTTTTCGACGTGTTCGCCTCTTTTTTCTTTTCTCTTGTCGTCTCGCTGAGACGAAACGCGTTTTCGCGCGCGGAAATGCGAGACGAAATCGCGACGAGACGAGAAATCTCCGCGGAAAGAGGAGGATGACTCTTTCTCGCGAATCACCGATTTTCTCTCTCTCGCGAGAAAACACACACACACACACAAACGCGCACGCCCGCGGCGCGCAAACAAACGGACGGAAGTTCTGACTCACCGGCGGATAATCGAAGTCTGGGGAAGACGAGACTTCCAGGACGTAGTCCATTCTGCTCTGATTCGCCGGATCTTCCAGCGTCACGGGTGGCGTTAACGTGCTCATCGCACTGGTTATCGTCTGCAAAATGAAGCAACATTCTATTTTTTTTTGTCTTCAACACGATGTAATTTATTGATAAATAAATTTCACACGCGCGAAAAAAATAAAGCGACAGATACATTCGCACTTTTGAGCCGTACATCGCACGTTATTTCAAGACCTGTTCAACATCTTCTCGGCAAGAGATCGCCTTTTTTCTTATCGCAGATACCAAAACGCAGTCGACGCTAAACGCGTCGTTAATTACGACGTAAGAATTCCGCGCGCAAAAATTTATTACTGACCGCGTCGTTATTTGCGTCAATGCAATACTCGCGCGGAAACGACCGCATTGAGGTAACACATAATTCTCGCGCGTGATGCGAACCTCGAATGACAAATCGGCGATAATGTTTCGCCAATTGAGTTTTCGTGTCACGTAATGATTACGTATCGACGCGAGAAGAGAAATTTTCACTTAAAAGTTCGCTCGTTGAGCAACGCGCGTTGATATCTTTTGTTTTTTTTTTTTAATGAGACACATATTAAACTTCTGCGAGACAAAAGTAAGTATGCGCTTACCAAAATCGCGTCCCTGATGTTCTTCTTGATGTCCTCGATCTTCTGTCGCTTTTCTCTGCAAAACACACGAAAAAAACACGCGTTAGACAGTCTCGCATCGCCAGTTTGTTTTCATCAAGTGACATTTGATACACACGTTGCGAATTAAAAAGTCCAGGGGAAAAGAAAAAACAAACACGTGCGGACGTAAAAGGACACGCGACGGATAATTATTTCCGCGTCGCGGAAAACATAACATTGCCGAGAAGTGATTCAGCAGAAGCTGCTGCTGAGCAAGAATCGAGGTGCTCTCTGTCGCGTATAAAGACACGCGCGTTCTTTAATTTTCAAGAGATATCGCGATAAAAAATAAAAAAAATAAAATAAAATAAACAGCGCAATCAACGAGTCGGAAAAAGGAAGTAGTTCGCGGCGACGTTTGTAGCCACGTGTTGACATAGCTGTTGAAACAGCACAGTCTATAGGGGTGAATCATTCGAGAATCCCAATCGCTCCACATTTCGCAGACCATTCATGCCGCCGCGATTTTAAACGCCAGGCGTAAAGAAAAAAAAAACAAGCAAACATTTCGAGTCGCGTGGTGATCTGAATCGATCTGATTTCGGCTGATGTCGCACTTGGCGGTTCGACTTCTCATTTCGCGGCCAGAAGAGAGAGAGAGAGAAAGAGAGAGAAAGAGAGAGAGAGAGTGTAGAATTACAACGAAAAATATTCGGACGGAAATTCAACGAGCGCGCGTCCCGCGTGCGGTTTTGTATTTCGTAAATGGTCTGCGTGAGTACGATTGCATTCCGCTGACGTTTAATTGTAATGCGAGCCCGGACGATGAAAAGCTCCCGATGGAAACAAAGGAGCGATTACGGCCTTTAATGGGTTAACGACACATCGTCGGATTGGAACGGATGGGGCCAACGAGCAGCAGCAGCAGCAGCAGCATCAAGCGACCGGCCTCGGTCCGATCGGCGCGCACGCGTCCGCCCGCTTTTAAAAATAAAACTTACGCTTCGCTGAAACCATTGACGTGCAGTATCCTCATCTGTTTGACGATCGTGCTTTTGCCGGACTCGCCCGCTCCTGAAACAGGGAACAAAAATCGTCGTCAGCTTGTGAATCTCCATTTCGCGTGTCGCCACAGCATCTGAAGAGGATTCGTTTCCGATTTGTCAGAAAAATTTTTGCAACACACATTTCGTGGCGCGCGCGCGCGACAGAAACAAACAAATTGTCGCAGTCTCAGCTGACGAAATCAAGATTTCGCCGGACGCGCTTATCGATTGCAATTACACGCCGATAACGCACATTGCAAAAAAACGCACACACACATACACCTCTGACGAGATAATCGCGTAGTGTAAATCCGCTTCGATTAAAGTACGGATTATAAAATGGAATCGACATCCGCTTTATTGCAAATGATGCACGACATCGCATTGTGACTTAGATAATGATTATTATCGTCTCGCTCTTTTTTTTCTCTTAAAGATCGTCTCTGCGGAGTGAGAAACTTCTCTCGTTTTGAAGTACGTTCGAAGTACGAAATTGGATCGAAAAACGCGATTTTATTCAGTAAAGCTTTCAAAGCCGATTAATAGACTCCCGATCTCGACAAGCGCTGTTTCGCGAATTATTTTGTTTAGACGGTTGAGATTTTAATTCCAATTCTCTCGCAACTTGTAATTCGCGCAAAGACGCGCTGTGTTTTAACGTTGGCGGTGATATCACGCACGTCGCTTGGATTTGTTTGTTTAAAATTTTTTTAGAAAACATTAAATTCGCATCTCGAAATGTATGTCGCTAATCGAGTATTTTTAACGACTCTGAAAAGTTTTCCTCCTCAAATTCCTACAATCGCATATGCGCGACGCAACATCACGAGTATACCAATCGGGCCGCGGCTGTTTTGTGCGGCTTGTAATACGCACGCGACGAGAAAACAATGCGGCGACAGCTGTTGCTTCGTCCGTCGAGGACGACAACGACGACGCGTTCGCATCGAATTAGAACGACGACCCACATAAACGCCGGATAATAGGAAGGCGATGTGTCACGGGGCACCAGGTTAAGCATCGCGTCAAAGTGATGCACGCGCGTGCATAATCGAGAAACAGACGCGTGTGAATGAAATGAAAAAGACGAGGAAAAAAAAAAAAAAAAAAAAAAAGCAAGAGGTGTTGCACGCGAAATATTAAAGCGTGCGTATTTGCGTCATCACATTTTTGTCGATTTGAAAAAATCGATAAAAACCAGAAAGAAGATGTTGATGCGTCTGACTCTTCTTCGTTCGAAAAGTTAATTCAAATGTGACGGGGGAAAAACAAAACAAAAAAAAAAAAAAAAATCACAGAGGAATCGATTTCTCAATCGCTCGAAACGTCTCGGGACGGGAAACAGCTGACGTGTAATATTAACGGAGAAACGCACGCGGAATTTTGAATCTCGTACGAGAGAGAGAGAGAGAAAAAGAGAACAAAGAAGGGGGATAAGAGAAACACGGCGAAAAACACACACACACAAACACACAGAGTCTGGGACAGCGACGAAAAAGGATACAAAACACACACGAGGAGGCGACCACCGCTCTGGAATATATATTCGTGGGTGCCACCACACACGATAATCGATAAAATTGAATTACGCGCCGTTGAACATCACGATAGGCGACCGGTCGACCGGCTTGCCCTCGGCTTCGGAAACTTTCTTTGTCCGAAACCGACGGCCATCGGCCGGTATTTAACGCGCCTCAGTTCACGAACGTGATCGCCGTCGTCGAAGAATGGAGAACATCCGGGAAATTATATTATATTCTCTTTCGCGAAATATATATCGCGCCGGGGGGAAAGTCGCACGTCCCCCATTTTCTACGTAATTTAACGGGGGAAGGAGGGAAAAGAAACGCGACGCTGTGCATCAAGTGAGATAATAAAAAGTTGTTACCGATAGAAAAAAAAAGAAAGAAGCGATAAGGTATTGATTATGCTTATCTCCTTATTCTAAATATACGCGTTAAAAAAAAAAAAAAAAAAAATTAAATAAACAGAAGAAGTTACGGAAGATTAATTTGACCGAACTAATTTAAAAGACGAGGGGCTTGGGTAACGAACCACCGAGATCAACTTTGTTTCATTACCCCCCTCAAACTCGATTGTGAGAAAATATATACATCTATATATATATATATATATATATATATTTATATATATATATTTTCTAAGTTGTGTAATTTCGCGAAATGCGAGAAGAAATGAATTTGTGCGAGTTTGGAGAGAGAGAGAGAGAGAGAGAGAGCTTCATATTAAAAAGATATTCCGACTTTAATATCTCACAAACGCGATTATCACATTTTTTTTTTCTTGAAACCGGATGTCGGAGACTTCCTTCGAATATCGCCTTCGTAATCGCCAGATCGTAATTTTATCAAAAGTGTGTATGTGTGCGTGTCCAAATCATTTCCATTTTTATGTCAAAAAATCCGACCGATTTTCATCGAAAAATACGAACCATTAGATTTTGAACTGTCATCCGTTTTTTGAAACTTTTAATTTTTGTTTTTTTCAAGTCACAATCGAGCGCGGGACATAGCGACATAGCGTTTATAAGATTAAAACATGTCACAACAACGTTGTTTGTCTCAAATGCCCAGAGTGACGATATAAAATCGACATGTTTTTGTTTTAACGTTTGTTTATATTTTATAAATGTTCCCGTCGTTAACGTTTGTTTTATATTTCATAAGAGCGCGCGACCTTTCGATATTTAAATCTCGGTGTTTTAACTTGATCTTTATACTGCCCGGACAATCGGAAACACGCATCGGACAACAATAAGTTTGCAACTCACCGAGAAGGAGTAGCCTGTGGGTGGCTCGATAGAGCTGCTTGTCCTTCTGCAACTGCCTGGTGATTGCATCGGATCGTCTCTTCTGATTCCTGCTTTCGTCCTGGCTCTGCTTGCTCTGGCTGCCAAAACACCCCATGACACACCACGGGAAGGACACGCGCGGCTCGCCCTCACCGTTTTTCCCTTCCACGTCCAGCTGTGCGGGCCCGTCACCTTCTCGGGTCGTGTTGGCAAGGACGTTGGTGGTGGTAGTGGTGGTGGTGGTGGTAGTGGTGGCGTTGATCGAGAGGGAGGGCGATCGGGATTCGGATCGGGACAACGGAGGGCAACGGCTCGCGATCGAGTTAGTCGCGAGAACGTCCGTGCGACCGGCGCCGGCGAGCGCGTCGTTGCCGTCGTTGTTTATAACGTCACCGCCGCCGACGCCGTCGCCGCGAGTTCGCCGCCTTTCAAAACGCGCCCCGGAGCCCGCCGCCGCTGTGGTTCGCGCGCTACGTTCGTTCCCGTTCCGCGAATCCCGCTGTTTCCCGTCCTCCGCCGCCGCCTCCTCCTCCGCCGCCGCCGCCGCTGCCGGTTCCGCCGTTCCGTTCGTCTCGCCTGCGCCTCGGCTCTACAGGGTGTTCCTTTCGCACACGCGCGCGCGCTGCGAAACCCCTGCCTGCTTCCTCGAGTGACGTCTGCTGTTGACTATACGATGCTGGTCACAGTGTTGACTTTTTCTCCCTTCGTCCTCCGGTCAACAACAACACACAGATCCCTCGTTTTCTTTCCCGATGTTGTTTATTTACTTTCTTTTATAAGTCGGCGACGAACACAAAAGCCCGAACTCCGGTTACTGCTCCACCACGTACACGCCGGTACGTCGTCTCCTCCCGTCGCTCCGACGTGTGTTACGAGATACACGCGTGTATCTCTCGCGACCCGACACTCACGAGCACACCTGACGACGCCTGCTGCTGCCTCCGTCAGTGGCCGATTCCACTAATAGTAGCCGCGAACCCATTGTCACCACGCACCATAGTCACAACGCTCCGTTCGACGAGCGACTGAGAGAGTATCCCGTGTTGCACTCTCTCCCTCCCTCCCTCGCCCTCCTATCGTCACACACGCCGTGTGTGTTGTATATGCGCCTCCGCTTCTCTCTCTTTCGCGAGGAAGAGAGAGAGTGAGAGAGAGAGAGAGAGAGGGAGAGAGAGAGAGAAAGAGAGGAGACGACGACGACGACGACGATGACGGGCTGTTGTCGATGACGGTATCGATGACGAGAGGATGACAGCGGCGCGTGCCGACGACGAGTCGCGTTCCGCACGGAACAACACAACGGCGGCGCGTGACACTTGTTACCCGGCGACGATGCTGATCGGGCAGCAGGTGGACGCGCAAACGACGACGACGACGACGACGACGACGACGACGACGAAGCGCCGAAGTTGCAACACCGCGGCACCGATGACACGACAGCGACGGCGCCACACACCGGAGAACACTCGGCGAGAACCTGTCGTTCCTTTCGCCTTTCTTCAGGGGTTTAGAAAAAAAAAAAAAAAAAAAAAACACGCGAGATACGGGATTTCGTACGGGCACGCACGCACTCACTCAACTGTTAAACACACGCGAGGACAACTGAGGGATGATGACAGTATATGTACAATTGACGCGACACTCTATTACACCTCTGTCTCTGTCGTTTGGTCGCGCGAACTTGCTACTGTGTCCGTCTCTCTCTTTCTCTTTCTCTCTCTCTCTCTCCCTCTCTCACCGCTGTCTCCGGCGACAATACGACCGGCGTGAGAGACAGTGAGACAAGAGAGCGAGAGGGGGGAGAACGAGACAGATATGCACACTTGATTTCGATTCGACGGGGTGTAGATCGGAGTGTGGAAAGGCGCGTAAAAGAAGAAAAAAAAAACAATTTGGACGATTTTTTTTTCTCGTCTTCTCTCACACTTCGTCCCGCACGCGAATTGGATCGGAGTGTCCCTACTCCGCCGCGGGGAGGTACGACGGGCGCTCGGGATGACGATGAGGCGTTAAAATAGAATCGGCTCCGCCACTCACGACCAAGCACACCCGACCTCTCTTCCGGATCGAATCAAATTGACACAGTCGAGGGGATGATGATCTTGCCGCTTGGGGACAAGCTTTGCTCCTTATATTCCGCTTGTCTGTGGTGACGACGAGTTCGTCCAGTCTCTCTCTCTCTCTTCTCCGTCGTTCGTTAAGTCCGTCGATTTACCGGCGCGATTTCTCTTCTTCTGCGGACTCCCTTGGACAGATTCCACATCCGCGCGAAACGAGGAGATCGGCGAACGATTTCTGCGAGAGCACTTGTTTCTCGCCCGCAGCTCCTTCCCGTCAGCGCCCGTCGTCGGTTTTTCGGAGGCTCGTTCTCCGGGTCCCCCTCCGTCCTTCCTCTACAGTTTTCTTCTCTCGTCTACTCCGCCCCACCCTCTCTCCTCTTCCGTCAGGAGCTTCTCGTTGACGATCACGGCAAGGAGCAGCAGCAGCAACAGCAGCACTCGGGGAACCCGCACCCTCGCGCGCCTCCTCTCCCGCCGTTTTCGCACATACACCCTCTGCACGGGAGAGAGTTTTTCTCGCGCCCCTCACTGGCCTACCGTTTACCACTCGCGCTTCCTCACCGAGTTCTCGCGCTCTCGCCTCTTCTCACTCGAGTATCCCCGAGGAAACTTGCGGCCGAAATGTCCAAGACGAGGTGCTCCCTACAGCCAACATGTCGTCTGCTAGGCTACCAGCAGCGCGGAGGCCCATCGCGCCACGAACGGTTCAGACTCGTACTCGACGTTCCGAGTGCCACTCTCCTCCCGTGCGCGCTTCCAATTTGCGTCGTTGATATTCGCCGAATACGGTATTTAAAAAGAAAAAAATACATCTGCATTTTCTTGTCGAGCAATTCCGCTCGTATTTTCGATTGCGTTTTACTTAATTTATTGCATCTCGAAAAACTTGAAAATAAAACTTGTACCTACAATCGCCGATTGTCAGGGATCTGCGCGAGATGTATTTATGTCCGAAATTGCATGTTTTTTGCCAATATGAGAAAGACATCGACGCAGTTTGACGTTTACATTCTCTCGTCTCGATATTAATCTTTACTCCGGGCAGTGTTTTTCCGAAGAACAGAGTTCACGTGGTGCTTCTTCAGCGCGATACATTCAGTTCGTCCGGTTGGCGCGACATCTGTAGGCTTCACGAACACAGGCGGAGAATCGATCGGGTCTTTTCGGCTGCGAATATCGAAGCATACAGGTGTTGTCCAATGATCCGTGCCGGATGTTTATATCCCCGGCGATATTAAGAATTTATTTTCCATTCCTTTCATACGGAAATTTTCTAAGGACACAAAGGACACGATATTCGCATCGGTCTCGCTCGATAGAGATACACAAAGATTTTATTTCACATATATTTACACATGTGTTTCGTCTGTGCGTATGTGTGTGTGTAAAATATCTATGATATTCTTACATTTTAACAAATGCGTGTAATCAAAACTGGCTACAAATGTAAATTACAAATTTACATTTAAAAATTACACGCTTGTAACGCTCATAAATATGTTTTAGGATATATATCTTTTTTACTTAACAAGATTTTAACGATAGAGTTTTTTATTTAATGATAAATATATCTTTATTTTCAATGTGTGACATATCACACATGTCTTTGCGTTAAAATGATACTAGCGGAAATTTAATCTGCCAAATGTTGCAAATATGACACATATGTGTGTACTATTTTCTATAAACTCCATGATTACATACAAATGTCTCAATAAAATATGATGAAAAAAATTTATCTTTCAATGATAACAAATATAAATACCGTATAAATAGAGTTTATGTAGAATGTACATATATATATATAAATAATTTTTTTGGTTTTCCCAAATCCAAAAAAAATTCAACTTGCTTTCCGCGTAAACCGGTTTATCTATCAAGAGTACGAAATAAGATCGTAAAATGCAATGCTCCGTACACTCTCGCGATACATGTTCGCCGTCTTTTGTACTCTGTTTACCAGAGTCTCAAACTCTCTAACTTTTCATCTGAGAAAAATAACTTCTTTTACTACGCCTTACCGCAAACGACAGTTCGCCGCGTCTTACGTGTCTGCTTACGTCTCAGTTCCTGCTAAGCTACAAAATTTAGTTCGATAATGATACACAGATTATTTGTTTCTGATGATGACACATCGAGAAGGCTCACTTATTCAGGAAACAATGCTAGATCAATGCGTCTAAACAAATCTTTTTTTCAAATCAATTTTTCGAGCGAGCATCTTTTCACGGATACTCACTTGACGCTTCGATTAAACAAACCGATGTGTGTTTCTTCAACATTTCTGATTCACACCACGCTGATTCTTTCACGTGGCGCTCGCGCACCGGTCTACGGTTTAGCGGTGGTAGTCTTCGGCGGATCTTCCGCGGACTTGTCTTCGGCTAAAAGGGCATTTAGATCTAAATCCTGAATGTTTATAGAGTGTTGACTGGAGCCTAAAATAGAAAACGGGAGGGGACCAACTATTTAGTCATAGAAATTCAAATAATGTAATTCTTCTAAAAAGAAGTTAAAATAACTGTATCACTGGAAAACACAAGAAATAAAAATATGCAAGTTATGTAAAAGAACATTCAAGGATTTGTTACGTTTGCTTTGCAACTAAAAGATTTGCAATTAAAAAAGCTTGAATAATAAAACAAGCTTAAGAAACATTTATCATGTTAGCGTGCAGAAGTAATTAATTTTTTCAACATTTTATTTCTCAACCTATACCTGCATGCGCAAGAAAGAGATCCTTGAGAAATCCGAGCTCCTTGGTGAGCATTTTGATCTTCTCCTCCAGTAATTCGTTCTCCGTCTTCAGCTGATTCACTCGCTCCAGGGTTTGTTGCGTGCGCAACTTACTTTTAACTCTAGACCTTTTCACAGCCTGTAAAACAAATACAACAACACTTTGTATAAGCAATACGAGTTTCAAGACGGCAATAATTCACAAGACGAATATCAATAGATCACCTGATTATTCCGATCTCTTCGTTTGCGATAGTCTTCGTCACCGTCGTCGTCTAGCTGCTTCTTCCGCTTGTTTTCCTTGTTTTTTGGCGCCATCTAAATCAAGCAGCGTGCACACAAATATAAACATTTATTTCGCTTCCATATACAAAAATGTTTTTTACGTACAAATCAATGAAATTATCGAAAATCTTATCGTTTCAATGTCAAACACGTCGGCTCGAGTGTGACGCACGTTCAAATACGCACTTCCTCGTACAAACGTTTTCCGCGAAAACACGAAAATTTACTTTGTATTGTAATCACACTACTACGATTGTATTATATATACAAACGCTTGGGTTCCGCGAACTGATAACATTCAACTCTTACATAAATCTGACATCATCGGTGGCGTATTGCTCAATCGTACAAAAAACATCGAGATCAATTGGGAGGGAGAGAGAGAGAGAGAGAGAAGTCGTCAGCGCGATTTGTAACGCGAATGTAAAATTTTTTCAACACAATGAAACGAATTTTACAAACTTCTCTATTTGTCGATACGTAGATGTCACTTGTGCGTGCGTGCGGCATCGAAATTTCCCGGAAGACCGTGTTGTTTTTTTTTTTTTTCACGTGACAATCGTCGGGGAATTCAAGTAAACACACGCGTGGTTTACTTTTTCTTCAGGATGTTGTTCCCTTCGAACAACGTATTAAACTTTCATGGCGATGAAACTGGAGTCGTCTCGTGATTTGATGATAATTTATTTACGCGAAACTTTTGCAACAAAAAAAGTCTCTCCCTCTCAATTTGTGTTCGTTCCACAGTGGAACGAGCAAAATAACAACAAAAAAAAAAAAAAAAAAAAAAAAAAAAAAAAGTTGGAAGAGAACAAAAACGATTGAGCGGGCGAGACAATTTCAGGGTCAATGTCTTCCTGACATAAGCGATAATTCGCAATCGCGTTTCGATAAGAAATTTATTCTTGCGATTTGAAATTTTATTCGCGCAATCTTCTCTCGTTCGAACGCGACGTCTCTCGTCGAAATGAGAGCAAAATCCCGAGAGAGCGAGCGTGTGCGTGTGCGTTTTCGAAATCGCGTGATCGATCCGGTAGATCCCGAAGTTTCGAGGTAAAGAAAAAGCAAGCAATATGCAACGCACGCACGACTCGAGTGACGTGCTGTCGCCATTAGTAAGAGAATTCGTTGGCGTGACGCAGCAAGTTTGCGAGCACTTTTGTTACTCACCGCTCGTGTTTCTGGACGTTTCGTCGACCACGATCAACGTTTGCTCTCTCTCGATCCTCGCACCTGATGATCCGAGTGAACGAAAACGCCATTTGCGCCTTAGCACTCGAGCAATGCAGCTACGGGATCGGAGGATGACGCAATAGGACGCAATGGATAATGCGCGGCAACTTCGTGCGAACGCACGCCGCCATCTAGCGTGCGCGCGCGGCCGGTAAGTAGCCGCGAAACCCGACAATACCGACAGTCAGTCTTAACCT
>QVNW01003981.1:0-17600 GCA_014825475.1 Pseudomyrmex flavicornis
AGAAAGATATATATATATATATGTATGTACGCGCGTTGTTTTGCGTCAATCGAGGAAAATGAGCGGACACGCGCGACTGACTTGCAATTCTCTGAATTCTATGAGAATTCGCGCGCGTCGATCCTGATGCAAAGCGAACACGTGTTTTTACACGTCACGTGTCGAACTTTCGCAGATTCCGACATAGCGCTTCCAACTGTATTATTTGACGCCACTTCTCATTTCGGTCGCGTTGTCGCTTTCTCAGAGAACCTGATGCGGGAGCCGATTGCGAAGACCAGATTTAGAGAGAGAGGAAATACACTTGCGGTTCAGGAATGATAAATAAGTTTTCGAACAAAGGAGTAATGCGAGCCAATATGCTGGATGTGTGCGTGCAAAGTGTATTTTTTTAAAAATTAATACACGGAAATTTGAATCGAAAATTCATCTCAGATGCCGAATTTGCATCCCCCATATATAAATTCAATAAATAATTCATAAATTACTCATTTTACTTTTGTTGAAATTTAAAAACTCCATTGCAAAAAGAAACCCCGGTCGAATCCGCATTTCGTGCAGTCCGCCTTTCAATTCGGCCATCCAAGGCTCTGGATGCAAATTTATATATCTTATATGAATTTTTAAATTGCACTCACAACTCGAATTTCTATGTGCGTATTAATTTGCATTAATTTGTTTGAAAATATATTTTGCACGCGTGAGCACATTGGAAACTCACATTGAAAACTGCTAATTGGACATTGTGTGAACTTAAATTTGTTGCAAATAAATTTTCACTATACGCATGTGATAAAAAAAAAATAAAATAAATAAAAAAAAAAAAACAAAATAAAATAATTTGTAGTAAAATTCGTGTAAAAACATTTTTCTATTCGACATATTAATCGAATCTAAACGTGTTCCCTTCAAAGATAAATTAATTTTTAAGAATTATAAGAAGATTGCAATAGAACGATTTAAACAAATCATAACCCTCGGTCGACGATCATTGCGCGTTTTTCTTTTTTTTTTTTCACCCACGCTCGCACGACCGATCGTGATACAGGTGCAACGGCCGATTCGATTCGCTCGTCGCCGATACGGACGACTATTACGGCCATTAAGATCCGAATTTGAATCGGAAAGGCATTAAAGATATTTTATGGCCTCCCGCGGCGCAGGGCCGCCGACGCGCGCGCGTGTGCGCGTGTTCGTACCTGCGCAAGTAACACGCGACACAACGAACGGCCGACGCCAAGACTGCGCTCAATTAACGATATAAATAATATTAACGCCCCGTTTCGTCGCTTCGACTGTCGCGCGGACGCTTGGGTCGTGTCGCGTTATATTTCTGTTAGTTAACTCTATCGGCGTTTCTGACCGACTATATACATATATATTCATAAATAGCTTCAACAACACTTTCGATGTTGTTTTGTTCTCTCAGAGAGAATAAATGAGATCTTATCGGCGCGTAGATGAGAATTTAACGGCGTTTTATGAGAAGAGAGATTTGCATCGGCGTTTTTCCCAGATTAACAGACCGGGATCATGTTTCCCATTGTTACCGACATATCCGCGCTCGCGCGATCTCTCAACCCGCGTATGATGATGAAGCACCACCGCAACATATATCTCTCACCGAGCCGAATTAATTCCACGCCTCGTTGCACTTTAGCCATTTCGCTTGTTTCGCGAGTGACTGACATTTGCGCGAGACGCGCGATATAGCGCGGCGGTACCGACACTTGTGTCTTACACATCCAGAATCGTCCGCGCTCCCTCCCCCCCTTCCCCCTCGGTCTTGCGCTGTTTCTATTAGTGCGGTCTCCACCGGCTCGGAGAGAGGAGACCGTATAAATTAATTAGTAGATATGTCCTGATACGTGACCTCCCACCGTACGAGACGCGCCGCTATCTCGTTCTCCATCGAACCGTCCTGACCGCCGCCGTGGGTAACGTTCCGCGGCGTGTATGTATGTATAATATATATACACGCGTGTGCGTATGTGCGCGCGCGAGCGCGAGACGCGTTGCGCTTGTAAAAGGCGCGTACGTATCGCGCGTATAATACGCGCGTGTAAATGTGGACACACGTGCGCGACGCCGCGTGTGTCGTGTGCGCGAAGGTGTCGGCTGAGGGGAAACCTGACGGGGGATACTAACGGATCATTGAACAGTACACCAAAGAGTCCATGTGTGTGTGTGTGAGAGAGAAAGAGAGAGAGAGCCGCCCGGAGCCTGCAATCCACCTCGGAGGATTATCTCTCGCGATTTAAGCCGAGCTTCGACGTAATCGCTTAACACACGCGTTACAAGTATTACGCGCGCGCGCGCGATACACGTCGGACTTGAACGATCATACGTGAGCAACAATGGGTGTTTTACTAGATGTTAAAGCATGTTACGTTGCTCGCGAATTGGGAGGGGGGACGCGACGCGTGGGGATGAAAAGTTGCGCGATCGTTCGCGGAGCGCAAACGCGTTAGTGAGATGTGGACCGCGCGATAAGACAAATTTGAAACGTAATTGGATTCTAAAACATACGGATATATAAATTTCCGTATAGCTCCGTAATTTAAGACCGAGATAAATCTCGCCGCCGCCGCCGTCGTCGTCGTCGTCGTCGTCTAGCTCTGCACGCCACACCTCGACGACGCGAATCTTAATCAAACGCGCATCGTGACCGTAAATTTGCGCGATCAATTTGAGCTTCCGCTTAGAACGCCTTTATCTTTTACCGTAAAGATATTGGATATTGGGTATAACAAAATTAAACAGTAAAAGTCAATCAAACTCAAAATAAGTCGATTTTTAATGGCTGATTCTATTGTCAATTAATCCCAGCCGCTAATTAATCCCTTGTAGACAGACTCGGTTCCCCAGACCCATCTAACAATTTTAAACCAGTGTCTAGTAAAACTTAATTTTTTTTATTGACACAGAATCTTTCAAACTTTCGATAAAAAAAAAAAAAGAAATTGAAAAAATAGTGATTTTTTGCGGAGATATTCGATTTTAAGTCGCGCAGGTCTCACAGACCAGTCTCTCCAACTTAAGTAAGCATTTTCGGAGTCTGTCCACGAAGGGTTAACGATTAATTTCAAGAGGAAGCGTATTTCGTTGTTTCCGAGAACGCAACGTATATTGTTTATTGCAGCTGTGGAATCGTCTCTTGAACCTTTCGTAAATCCTAGATCGAATTCTATGAATTGTAGATAGACGATGTGCGTGCGCGTTGGCATAAATTAGTCAGTCGGATAGACCGGTTGTGCATTTTTTTTTTTTTTGTTTTATAGAAATTTCCATAACATACGAAGCTGCGTGGAAAACTGACGGGAACACCAAAGGCAGTCTCCGCGTACATAAATCAAGATAAGAGATTTTCAACCTTTAGCTAAAAGCAAAAAAATGTCTACGCGATCGCGCGTTCTCTTCGAGTAAAGAGGAAAAAAAAATATTCCATTTATTTTAAACATATTGTAATTTATATTTCAAACGGATTGTTCGACGATTTCGCAATCTCACCGCGTATCATTTGCACAGACTTTACGCAATACTTTACAGTCATTATATCGTCTTATTCGTGACGTTTATACGCAACGAGTTAATTTTTTTTTTTTTTTTTTTAGTACCCGGATAAAATATACCGTAATACAAATTATTATGTTGGCCGCGGTAATAACAACCTGACGTTCATAGGCGATAAATTGTCGCGGGACGCGAGACAATTGAATTTACCGGGATGAAAACGTTGATATAATGTATGGATCGCTCACATCGTCGGATGTTAGGATTACGTCACTGCTGTAACTTGGTTAACGGCAGAGACGTAGCGCGCGCGCGCGCGCGTACTACACCGACGTGTGAGGTCTATTAACGGACCATTCAATCGTAAAACCTCGACTATATAAAAGGTCCTCGTTGTGTCGGCGCTTGTTTGCGCCCGTCTCTTTCCTTTGTCGAATCGATTTTCCGGCGCTGTACCGCCGCACCCAAATACACTAGAGAAGAAGAAGAAGAAGAAGAATTCCGTCCGTAATTGTTCCCGAGGTGAGAAATTTGTGTTACCCATCTCTCTCACGACGTCGATCCCGTTCGGAACGAAGATTCAAATTCACGCGCGAGTTATACGCGCCGCAGCACTTACTATATTTGCAAGTGTAAACTTCAATTTTAACTTTAATCGCTTCGCCGGCTGAAACGCCTAGAAACAGCAAGAAGTTCTGTTTTGACTGGCAGATACACGTTTCTCGCGTCTATATACCTTTCACCTTCCCCCCCGATTGTATCATCGCGTTTCTATTTGCGGCGCGGAAAGAGAAGAATTGTTTCGCGAAGGTCAGGCCCGGCTAAAGACACACTTGCGTAGCTCCTCTACGTACCTCCGTAGGGTAACTTCCGGCACGCGATGTGCTGTCTAGCGAAGTGCAAGGCCAAAGAGAGAAGAAAATGAGCGATGAACTTGAAGGTGTTGCGCGCGTGCGCGCGCGCAAAGAGCGAGCGGAAGACGCGGTGGGTAGAAGATGGTCCAGGACGGTCGAAACATTCCCGGCTCGGAGAGCCGTGCATTAAATATGATATATGCTTATTGAATTTGTAAGTAAAACGGCCGACGGTAGGACTGCGGCGTCTCGTAGTAGTCGAGGGAAGAAGCTCCTGGGAAGAAGCGAAACGAGGTTGAGGAGAAGAGGATGAAGAGAGAGAGACGGATAACGCGTATCGTCTTCCTTTTGCTCGGCTCGTCCTGTCGCCGTCTTCCCTTTTCCCTCTTGGGTTTGTCTCTTTCCCTTTCTCATTTTTCTTTTGCTTTCCTCTCCCTCTCTCCGACTCTTCTTGTCTCCGTCTCTCTTCTCCCTCTTCTCCCAGCTTGGTAGCAGTGGTGGCAAAGCGTGCATAATTAGGAGGAATTCAACGGAAAGATTACCCCTCCGTACGGATCTCATCCCGAGTCGTCCCGCCGTTTCTGCCCTCCTTTTGTCGAGCAACTAATTTATTTAATCATTCCGGTGTCGACCGGCAAGCGGCGTCCTTTGCTCGCGTCCCTAAGTTGTTTAATCGCCCAAAGAGAGGCCGTTTCTTCTTTCCGTGTCGTCGTGCATGCGCGCTCGCTCGTCGCACGCTACCGCTCTTCTCTTCATCGCGAATCTCATACGACATCCTTTTCTTCTTCTTCTTCTTGTTCTTCTTCTTCTTCTTCTCGAGGTCGCGCACTAATATCGACGTTGTTTAAATCCTCGAAAGAGCTCGAGACCGGCAAATACTACAAGATGATCGCGCACTAATAGGGCACGTTACACGTCAAGTGTGCAATTACAACACACACAAGTAGACACAAGTAACTTTTACCGACGGCTAAACTAAATGCAATGCAGTTTTATTGCGTAATATAAAGTTAATTTGGATTAATCGTGCGAACTCGACCGCGCGACATAAACCCTCGGCAACCTACGCGATATAATAAGTTTCGACATTGCCCGCCGGCAAGAAAAGCCAATGTGAGCGAAAACATTCGGAGCGAGAGCGACAACAAGAAGAAAAAGATGAAGGGGAAGAAGGGGGAAGCGCGCCAAGGGAAGACAGACCGGGAGGGAAAAAGAGAGGCCAAGCTCGTGGAGGACTTGAGCGACTCCGATAATCGGGCGAGCGTGCCGAGGCGGGTGTCCAGTCCCGGGGCTGGTGTGTTTTGCCCAGTCGCGCGTACATCGAAATGGAATCCGGCTGGGTGGAACAAAACCGCGCATCCTCGTTGACAAATTGAGTCCCGGAATACGCGTTCGCGCGCACGTACGTCACCGCCTTCGCGCTTATACGCGTCTGGCGATCTATATCACGGTTTCTTTTCTACAGAGAAAAAGAAAGAAAAAGAGAGAGAGAGAGAATCTTTGCGAAGTAGTTCAGGAACGAAGTCAAGGTGTTCTTTGTTATACTGATTATTAGAAACCGAGTCGTGCGTTTGATGCGAACGAGGGAGCCCACGACCACGTGTCGTTGCTCGTACGAGCAATACAATAACGAGAGATGATACGAAACACGCAACTGAATGGATTCGGTAAACGAGAAGTGGGCAGACCAAAAAAAAAAAAAAAATAATAATAATAATAATAATAACGAATCGATTGCTCAATCGATCGAACACACGGAGCTCTATTCTTGCGCGTGAAAGGCGACTATCGCCCTCGTTCGGCGAAACTTTCTCTCCGCTCGTCCCTTTTTTTCTCTCGGCGCTCTTTTTTTCTTTTCTTCTCCGAGACGCGGCGGGAGGGATCAATCAAACCGCGTCTCACGATAATTTAGAATCCATCATTCCTCGAACGAGTCGTCGTCCTACGCGTCCTCTCGCGAGAGTGGAGACGACGAGAGAGAGAGAGAAAGAGAGGAACGCAAAGCATCGGCGCACGAAAACGACAAAGAAAAAAAGAGAAGAAAAGGGCGAAAAAGGCGCGGAAGAAATCGTGTGGCAGGGCCCCGAAACGAATAAGACGACGCGAGCGGGAGGGTTCGAACTGCGCGTTCGAATCGGACGCGTATAATTTTAAGCGCGGTTCTTTCGGCTCGAAAGTTAACCGGTCTGGTATTCCGCCTGCCTGAATTATCGTTGACCTCCAACACGGTCTTACAAGACACTCTTCTCTCTTTCTCTCTCTCTCTCTCTCTCTCTCTCTCTCTCAGCTACAGGGTTCTCGCCAGGGCTCCCCTATCTCCACCTCTCTTTCCGAGACACCGGGATGAGGAGCGCCGCGTTCCGACAATGTTGCACCGCATAAATTGATACTCCCGCGGCCCCGGAGTTCCTGTGTTACCGTCGAGCATCGACACGGCCCCGTCGCACGATGCACGAAGACGCGAAGGAACCAAAACACGCATCGCACGCTTAGTCTCTCCCCTCGCCGCACTCGTCGAGAATCCCGTCCGACGGAACTCTCACCACCGGGATCTTTGCCAAGATCTCTGCTTCGCCCGCGAATAATGTGTGTCGAGAGATGCTCGGATTTCCTCTCCCCGTCTCTTCCGTCTCTTTCTAACGTTTCCTCTCAATCACGCACGCACATTCATATACTTGTCAGAGGGGGGGGGGAGGGATACGCGAGTAACCTTTTCCCGCTTTTTTATATTCCGTTGCGCGAGAGACATTAATTGTTTTAAAGATAATACACGCGTTGCTCGCCGAAGTACATACGAAGTTCGAATCTCAATGTAGGTGGTGCACCTCGAGCAAAAAGTTTCGGATAGAAAAACCAAAAAAAAAAAAAAAAAAAAACAATTCGCGCGCGAGGACTTCCGCCTCGGGGTTCCTAGTGTTTCGTGAGCCGGGCAATCAAGGTAACCATCTATCGCCGCGATCCTCCCATCAAAAAGTACAAGAGATTCCGAGCTTTCGGCGAGCACGACCGGCCCCGCGACTGCAGGGGCCGCCGCCCCGCCGCCGCCGCCGCGCTGCATCGGAAAAAGGAAGGAGAGCGCGCGCGTGTACATACAATATATCACAATGTGAGATTCGGATCTTTCGTGGTCAGAATCTCTCGTGGTGAGAATCAAAAGTGTATCGCGAATCTGCATCGTGAAAGAAGCGGAGGGAGAGGATCGGGAGAGGAGAAGAAAGAGAGTCGGGCGCGGCATCGACCGGCAGCGGCTCTAATCAGCGAACGAAATCGAAGAACGCGACTGCGAGAGAGAAAGAGAGCGTGGTCCGCGTGCGCTCCCCCCCCCCCAGATCACAGAGATGTAACCTGGGTATGTAACTGGGTATCTTTCGGTTTCCGCGGTGCGGTCCATTTGCATAAGCGCGTCGGTGTCGGCAACGGTGAATCGAGCCGTGCCGCGCCGAGCTCATCGTGTCCCATGCCGCTAATCGATTTTACCGGGCGAAAGCGTGCCTCCGCGCTACGTCTAATTGGTAATTAAGGGTAGGTTTACGGCTCTCGAGAGGCAGGCTACCGTCGCGCCGCCGAAGCGGAGAGAAGAAAAAGATTACGGCGGAGAAACAAAGGCCGGGAGCGAGCGAGAAAAAGACTTTGGGTGAAGAGAAAGACAGAGGAAAAGGGGGAGGGAGAGAGAGAGAGAGAGAGAGAACGGAGCGGCGAGAGAGGAGAAGGGAGAGAAAAACATTACGAAGAACGGCCAGTCGATACCGGCGAGACAAGGTGTCCCCTACGAGAGCCTCGAGTTAAGTGGCAGATAATACGAAGCCGTTTAATTGCATAATGCCGCGGCACTCCCCGCGGAAATATCCATCGACGACAATGAGCGAGGTGGTGCAAGAAGCTACTGTGAGAGATCCAGTACTGCGGATTATCACGCACGGCATGCGTGAGAGATAAATGCGGTACGACTTTCGCAACACCGTTGTTGGAAATCTAAGAATAGTACTTCTGAAGTTTCTGAACAATAGTCGAGACACTGTGTGAGAGAAGTCCGCTCTTGCAAATATAGTGCGTTGCCACACTTAGATAATTAAATTGCGCAACAAAACATGACTATTTTTTTTGTAGAAATAAAGTGATATTTTTTATTTTTTTACATATTTTTTTTCACTTCTTTAAAGGAAATAAATTGGTTTTAAATGTTTGATTTTAGGCAAGCGAAATGGCAGAATATTATGCAATAATTGACAAAAAATATATATATAAGACTCCAATAAAACATTTCGACTCTAATTTAAGTTTCCTTTAATTGGCATAACATTTACAACAACAATCATTCCACAACAGAAATATTTGACACAATAAACGAGTACACTAGCATGTTTGAAATAATGTCAAGTTATACAAAATAATAAAATGTATCGTCAAAATATCTTTAAAGCCAAGTTCCCAAATAAATTATTTAAATATATAATAAAATTATATAACCTTTTGTGAACTGACATGGGTCTCCCAGACCCATTCAAAAATTGCATATCGATGTTTTTGATAAAAATTGGTTTTTTTTTTTTTTAACTCTTATATCTTCAAAACTGCTAGAGATTTTTTTTAATTTTTGATCGACGCAGAATCGTTCAAACTTTCGATTCAAAACGACAAAATTGAAAAAATATTGATTTTTCGTGGAGATATTTAATTTTAAAGTTGCATGGGTCTCACAGACCCAGTCAGTCCAATTAGTAGACATTTTTGGAAGTCAGTCCACGAAGAGTTAAGTATGTGCAATTTTAAACATTTCTATTAAAAAAAAAAAAAAAAAAAACCCAAAAAGTCTATCGCATCTTCTACAAACTGTCACCTACAACATTAAATCACAAGCGGCATAGTTCGATCGTTCGATCGATACGCGTGTAATTATCTCTTTACGCTCATATATACCGGTGTTGCTCGTGCTCTTAGCGGCACTACATTGATAGTCATTGATGTCAGTTCATTGAAGAAACCTCGAGCGCGCGCGCGGCGAGCTTTGCTTGCGCGGCCGCGTGGACGTGCTGCAAGTGCAAACACAGAGCCGTTTTGTTGGTTCAGCCGGGAGAGTGCTTTTCTTGCCGTCTCTCCACCGGCTCCATTGTCGGCTGGACGTGGCTACAGTGTTTGTGTTTACGTTAATTTGCCGAGGATAATTCATCGGGGGATACTACGGCCGTCCTGTTCCCCTTGTTGTTCTCTCTTCAAGTTCTTCGTTCCCCGGCCTGCTTCCTCGTCCTTTTCTTCTCGAGCGAGATATCTCCTCCGGAGAGCACGCGCGCGCGCGCGAGTGTGTGTGTGGGGCACTTGTATATTAGCTCTATGAGCGACCACTTCAACGTCGGCGCCTCTGCTTTAATAGGAGAGAGGGTCACACCACACGAGTCGACGACATTCGAAACGCCGATCACTCGTCATCGGCCTCTACCCGTGACGTGATCATTATCTGAAAAGCGACACATTCGCCTAATCCCCCCTGTAAACAACGTACCCTAATCGGATTGACTCTCGTTCTCGTCTCGTTTTCATTCGATTCATATCCCGTCAAAACAGACACAGAAGGGATACTCTCGCCCGTCCGTCCGCCCGCCCATGTGTGTCGCGACGCACACGGAAGTCATCTTCCGATCAACACACTCGTTCTCGGTTTCTTCTCTTAATCCCCTCCTCCCGTTTTTACCTCAGGCCGGTTTTAAATCCGACCCGTGTTACGCAACGTAAATTGACTCGAGAGTAGATAACGGAAGTGATGGTATCTTGTAAAGCTTGGCGGCAAAGCTTGGCGGCCGCCTTTTCCTCGCCTTTTTCTGTTAACCTCCATCCTTGCAAGCGTGAATAAAAAAATTTACGCGACGACAATTAATCGAAAAATGTTCGCGAAACTCGCAATTTAAGTATCGATACATCAGCTGAGAGTCACGCGCGTTCTCTCGTCTCTTGAAATTCCAAAATTCAAATTCCACCGTCAGATCGCTCGCAATATTCAACAATTGCGCGAAGATTTACATTGTCTCGAAATCGTATTGTCGGACTTGTGCAGAAGATGCGAGGCGTAACGGGAGAAGATTGTGTAAAAATCCCGAAGCTTCTTCTTCTTCTTCTTCTTCTTCTTCTTTGGTGTGCGGACGCAAACCGGCATCGCGGATGATCCTCCGTCGACTTCTCCGAGGCACGAATCATCTCGATTTCCAGAGCTGGCCTCACCGGTTCTCTTCCTTTCCATCCCGCTTCAGACCCTGAATTCATCTTCTCTCATTCCCGCGTGAAAGGAAAGGAGAAGAAGCGCGGCTCGCAATTCCCTTGCGCGACTATCGTCAGGCGAATCGCGCGCGCGTCCCCGAAATAATACGAAAATCCTCCCTGCTCGTTTCTACGTGCGCGCGCGCGTCCATTTTTCGGCGCCGTATCGAGCGTTCGTGCGTACGCGCGCGCACGTTTACGAGCGCGTCTGTGCACGTCGTCGCGGACCAGAAAGGCTTCTTTTCTCTCTTCTTCCTCTGACCGCCTTCTCGTCGCTGATATATGGCGCGCATAAGAGATGTAGTCAGATCACGGTCCTCTTCATGACGCTGCTCCTATACACTGGAGCGAAAACACGTTCTTTCCTACGATAAATCCTCGCGGAATGTGAAACCTCCGCACTTGCGAGCGAGCGAGAGAGAGAGAGAGAGAGAGAAAGAGCGAGAAAGGCACGGAACAGTCGTCGCGTCCTTTCCGCTTCTCTTGGAGAATTTCGTCCTTTCTTTAACAGACCTCCGTGAGAAATCCGTCTTTCCGTTATGGCGCGCCGCACGGAATCCCGCTCGAAGATTACGCTTTCTACGCTTACCCTACTTTGAATTCCTTGAAAGTTTTGAGGGAACGCATTGTGAGAATTTAGAATTACACGAATGCGGGCCGCGAATTGTTAACGATCACGCGCGTAGCAATTTCTTTCAACGACATTACTCGACATTCCTCGGCGATATATTTCATCGGTTCCCCGAACGCACGTATACCGAATAAAATTAAAAAAAAAAAAAAAAAAAAAAAAAAAAAAAAAAAAAAAAAAAAAAAAAAGTGGATATCGCCGATATTTTATCGAGGAGAAAGTGGACTAATAATTATGTTGTTGATTCGAACCGGTCGGCTTTCATTTGGAAAGTCCTGCGCGAGTAATTAAGTAAAGCGCATGTGTGTTTTTAACGATTCGATTTTTGGAAGGAGATCAGTGGAGCGCGGCGCACGCGTGCGCGCGCGAATAAACCAGAGAGAGAAAGAGAGAGAGAGAGTGCAATTTGAAGTTTAATAAAACCGGTTTGTGGAAAAATGTATAATAGACGCATTTCTCAAGATCCGCGGTGTGATCCAGTTTCAAGGAAGACGACGACTCCCGCGGAGGGAACGGATGCTCCACTATAAGAGTCTAGATTCAATTCAATGAACTCGACGTGAGACGCATATTTTTACATAAACTGTTTTCTGAATCGCGAACGCGGACTGACGCGCGGAGGAAATCGACTTAAACGCTTTTAAATATAGCGGAATTACGTTGAAACCTCGCTAACTCCTTTTAATTACGGAGACGCTCAATCTCTTGTAAGGATTATCTGGAGGATGATGTTTTTAGATATCACTTTTTCATGTTGTTTGGCAAGAACCTCGTTCTTGTTTGTCGAGAGTCGATGTCAGGGATCGGTATCTCGAAAGAGAGAGAGAGAGAGAGAGTAAAACCAAGAATCTCTCTCTCTCTCTTATCGTCGACGATCAAATTTAAACTCGCGTAAGCCACCGTCTCTCTCTTTCTCTTTCTTTCCAAAAATAAACCTCCGCCCCTACTACCCGCTTTCTCTTATATATATACGTGTATTCGGCGCGAGCGAAACCAAGACGATGGAAATCGCACCTTTCCCCGCGTCACACTGTATGCAAATCCATGCCGGTGATAATTCACAGAAACCGATCGTGCATCTCGTGCATCTTGCATCGCGTCGAGCAAAAAAAAAAAAAAAAAGAAGACGTAGAAATGGGACGACGACAACGAAGTTCTTGAGAGCGATCGCCTCATCGTTTCGCCTCGCGTTCTCTTTTCACGTTTCAGGTTTCTCCGTGGGAAACCTTTTGTTCCGCGCCGCGTGCGCACCACCACCGAGTCGCTCGACATGTGACTCCGCGCATTTGCTAATTAGGAAGTGCGTCCGGTGTCGCGGAATTGAATTCGATGTGTGCACGTACGTACGTACGACGATTGGATTTACGTAAATTCGCGTAATTAAACGTCGAGCGAAATCGTGCTCGAACAACGCGCATGATCGCGATAGCCGGAATTGATATCGCCTTCGATATCGGCGCCGACGGGATCGGCTCCTCCTCTCATTTTTGTTGTCCCCTTTCCTTCGTGAGAGGCGCGAGAGGAGTGTAACGAATTAACGGAACAGTCCGCGCCGGGTTAATTACGAGCGAAAGCGGCGCGCGAAATCGCACCGCGACAGTTCGAGGAGACAGTTTCGAGGAGCGGCTCCCCGCGCTACTACTACGGTGCGGCGTTGTGTGCACGCGCGTATTTATGTATGTATGTATGTATGTATTTCCCATCCTCTCCTTCTTCGCGGTATCGCGGAAGGTATCGCAGCGATTTAAATTATCGTATACCTCTCGCGGCGAAGTTAATTATTATCGGAATTAAGCCGAAAAGAAAGCTTAATTCCCGGCATTTCGTTCCCTCAATTATGCTTTTTTTTTTAGAGGCAATAAAATTATATTCCCGACGAAAAAGAAAAAAAGAAAGATCTACCGTTCATCCATATTGTTGCAATTTAATGCCCGTGCGCGTTTCCCTAATGAGGCGTGTTTAAATAAAAACAAGGAGATAGCGCAACGCGGTAGTTTATAGCTTCCGTCTGCGCAATATACTTTATGACTGCTGATTGTTATACCTCGAACGCAGCGCGCAGCGGCTCGGTTGTTGTCTCGACCAATTGGCAGTCAAAGAACATATCAGCACGAGGTGACTGCAACTGCATGAAAAAGCGCGTTCGCGATATTTCGATACCTTTCGTCAGAATACACTCGCGGAATTATGATCAGGTCTTCGCACAAAGAGCGAGAAAACACACGGGCGCGCGCGAGTTTCTTGACACTTTGCTCGTTTGAGAAGAGAGAAAGAGAAAGAGAGAGAGAGAGAGAGAGAAGAGAAATCGCATCGCGCGCTTTACGCACGTCCGACACTTGTCTCGCGAAGAGAATCGCTAATGAATCCGCAAATGGCGCGCGTATTTCATTGCGACAGAGAGAGAAAAAGAGAGAGAGAGAGTTGCGCAACGCGAATTTAATTCGATACCGGGTATGTATGTACCGTAGTGATACGCGACAGCCGCGGGATGATGGAAATTAATTGCGCGGCCGTTATTTCGGTGGGATTTATTACGCGCGCTTTTATGGCGCGACCCAATTTATCAGAAAATCCCTAATCGCAGCACCGATTATTCCACCGCGTGTTTCCGCGCAACGCACGCACAACTGAGAAACCTGTTTTCGATCCTCCGTGTCCACATTTGGTAGCAGTTCTATTTCTTTTTTTCTCTCTCTCTCTCTCTCTCTCTAAACGCGCGAGTTTCCCTTTGGCTTCGAGAACATTGTGCAAATCTCGTAATTGTCAATTGGATTCTAGGCCGTCGGGATATCTCCTTTCACTTTTTCGAACTTCGAAAGGTTTTCTCGTCCGTCGAGAGGCTTAATTAGACGAGAAAATGTTTCCTCTCCGTTAATTACGGAACAAACTTTGCAACTCGAGATTCGTCATGGTAAATAGCGCGACAGATAAGAGTGTTCGATCCGTATCTCGTCGAGGGAGAGGTCGAATTCGTCTTTTTTTTTTTTTTTTTTTCGAACACTCGTACATTACCTGATTTTCTCATTTGCACAAGAGAGAGAGAGAGAGAGAGAAAGAGAGAGAGACAGACAGAGAGACAGAAACTCGTCCGAATAAGGCACATCGAAATAGACGCTTTATTTCATCGCGCGGCACGCAATTAAATTCGGATAACGAAGGCTGCGTTACGTGCGAGGTCAACCGCGCACATAAATCCATTTCACCGGAAACGCCCTCCCGCTCGTCTTCCTAACGATCGGAGCCCTCCGAACGAACTCGTGCGAATTTGCCTCTCGATCTCTTCTGCCATCGAGACACGCAACGCGCGGGCACACCGCGGAGAAAGGATTGAAACGCGCGGGGAAGTCGATCGGGGAGAACTCGATCTCCGTCGTTTCAGCGGTATCGTTCCATAACCTGGCACCGTAGGCGGTACACGCATACACGCACGCACGCACGCACGCATGCACGCGCGAGATACGATCCGCGAGGTGCATTGCACCTGTTTCGCACATGCGAGCCGCAATTCGGCCGCGCGCTTTCGCAGGTGCGTTTGCTCTAGCGATAAGCTCGTGTGTTATTCTCGCGCGCTCTCGTGGCTCGCGAGATCTCAACGTGTGTGTGTGTGTGTGTGTGTGTGTGTGTGTGTGTGTGCGCGCGCGCGCGCGCGCGCGCGTGTGTGACGAGGATAAATCTATCAACGCCACACGCGGGAATTCCGCTGTAAAAAAGAGAGAGAGATAGAGAGTTTTTCCCTCTTTTCTGCGTGACACCGCGCGTTCGCATTTATTCGAATTAGTCCAATTTCTATACGGCACGACGCGCAATCAAAGAATCATTATCCGAGTTAGCAGAGAGAGAGCATTGAGAAATCTAATTCGATATTAAAACGTAGAGAGAGAGAGAGAGAGAGAGAGAGAGAGAGAAAAGGCTATTGCCGCGCGGCAAATGAATTTTTACCGAAACCGGCAATTCTCTTGCAATAATCCAAAACGGGGTTTGAATTTCATCACGTATTTTGACGCAACCGGAATCTCATATCTCGCCTATATCTCCCGCAAAAAGAAACGTGTGCTAAGGTAAATTGCAACCGACGAATAATTACTCACTCCGTCCGATTCGTTCCGCGGTTGTTGTTGTCGCGGTCGTAATCGTCGATAACATCGACAACATCAGGCCGGATATTTTCCTTCTTGAATTAACCATCAGGCGAGAAGAGACGACTAATGTTTTCCGCGCGAATAAAAAAAAAAAAAAAAAACAACGGGCGAGTCAACGAGAGACAGCGACAGATCTCTATTCCCTCGTATGTCGCATCGCATGTTTTTTCCCGCGTGATACGTTCCCTCTTGAGCAATTTTCTCCGTGTTTGGCACGGAGAGCCGTAAAAACGTGGCGTAGCCCTTACGTCACCCGTAAACGCGCGGCCACCGCATGCGAAACATGTAAAACGCCTCTGCGCGAAGCGAGAGAGTAGACCGCGCGATTTCGCGCGGCGTAAACGCTGAAAGCGACGCCGCGCGCGCGCGCGCGAAACTAATCTCTTATCCGGCGGTAGTCGGTGCGGCCCGATGCATTATATCGTCGCGCTCCGGCCGGGGCGTTATTTATTGCGGCGTAATGCCACCGGCCGGGTTAAGATATCGCTCTCAAATTGGACGGCGTGTCCCGGACAGCGATACGAAGCCGAACGAGAACGAGAGAAAGGAGAGAGAGAGAGAGAGAAAGATTTTTTTATCCCTTTTACATCTTTTTTCCTCGCCCTATATATACTGCCGTGTCGAGAGTCGCGAGGAATAAACAAGAAAGACGAGAAAAGAGAGAGAGAGGTAGAGAGAGAGAGAGAGAGAGACAGAAGCCGAGATTAATTGCCTATCGGCCGTTTGTCTCGAAAGTTGAGCTCGCAAAGCCCAGTTTCTACGAGGCCGGTTTGTTCCACGTCGGGCAGAAATATCGTGAGCGCGGATCGCGCCGCTCTCTCTCTCTCTCTCTCGAAGGACCTGTGCGTAATTATTGCTGGCGCGGCGCGAGCGACGCTGCCAGGGGACATCCGACGGGAAAACGACGATGTAAAAATGTCCGCTTCATCTCGCGGCATTTTTCGTCGAGAGATACCGGCGTCGTCGTCGTGCGGCTAATCAACAGACGAGTTAGAGTGACTACGTGAGTCTGTTATTATCGTTGAGTAGGATGTAACGCGCGTGTAATACGCCGATCGGATATATTTGCTTATTTATTTATTCCCGGAATCCCGCGATTCCGCCAAGCTATGAATAAATAAATGGAGAAAGGTTATTTGATAAAACGTCATAAATTGCACGCACGCACGCACACGCACGCGCGCACACACACACACACACACACACACACACACACACACACACATATATAACGGACCCTCTCATTAGAGAAAAATTACGCGCGCGATTGTTGTGTCGCTCAATTAAATGTACCGGAACACACGGGAACTCGAGCGGAGAGATCCCGCGAAACTGACATTAATGCAAACGTAATTATTACCTCGCGCGTGAAGCGAGGGAAGGGAGGGAGATCGAGAGAAGTAAACGAGCAAGAACGGCGCGAGGATGAGCGCAATGAAAAAAAGGGTCCTTCTCTTTCCCTCGGAAGTGCGAGGTGGATAAGGTTGCAGTGTGACCGGGTGCGCGGGCAGAGAGCATTACGCTCCTCGTGTTACCCGCCGCGTTGTATTATCGCCGCCTGTGACTCGCAAACGAGCACGCCGCGAGAATCCGCACGGCGCACACGCCAGAAAATAATTATGAGACACGTTTCCGCTCCCAATGAAAAAAAAGAAAAAAAAACAAAAAAACAAATGCGGTTACATGATCCGCCTGAAATGTCAATAATTTTGGAGAAACGCAACAATTCGACGAACTATGTAACGTTTCGAAATAAAAGTCTGTTCGATTGCGAAAGAATAAAAACGTTGATGATGCCCATTAAGGTCGCGGCGGTTTCGTGCGACTAATAGTAGAACGCGCGTGTACTCGCGGCAGTTGTGAATTTAATGCGCTTTGAATTTAATCAACGCACGCGCTGTTTAGCGCGCACCGGTCCGCAATTTTGGATTATTAGATGCAAGAATGTTCGTTTCGAAGGTAAAAAATTGTCTTTATGGACGTATGCGCATGGCATTTATATCGCGTCTCGGTCGGACGTTTGGTGGCGCGTTCGTGACAGGTGCAGACTGCTATTAGAATTAGAAGCGGGTTGTGCGAGGTTTGGTTTTTCAGACGGGCCCGTCCGTTCGGGCGAGTCGCCCCTGGGTACGAAATCGCATCTTCGAAAAGTACCCGTTTAGCACGCATGCCGGCATTGGCAGCTTCGGAAATAAAAAAAAAAAATTTTAAAAAAAA
>QVNW01003982.1:0-23087 GCA_014825475.1 Pseudomyrmex flavicornis
TCTCCGCGGAATCTTCCCAGATTATCTCGAAGCTCGATTCACGTGTACAGAGCTGAGCATTTTCCGCATACTAAAGTACTTGTAGAGTTTTTTTTATCTTGCTTTTCTTTTTTTTTTTTTTGGTTTTTTGGTTTTGCAATGACAAGAACAACGAGTATATACGAGTGATGAAAAAGAAGTATATACTATACTAGATCTTGCATCTATAATTCCTTACAAAAAATTATAATACCATCGAAAATATATAATACCATTCTAGTTCTATCGAGATACATATCTATACGTTCGTATGAGGTATATCGAGAGAAATGGAAACGCTACAACTACTCCGACAGCATCTAGCGCTTGTTCAGCCCTGCGCACAGAAAGTTCACTAAATAGTATATTCTATGTAATATATTATTTACGCGCGAGAGAGATAGAAAATAAATATAAATGTCGTCTCTCCGCGGTAACCGAGAACGTCTTGATACGTCATATTGCTACGTCGGTACTCGCGAAGAAGATGCTCTAATTATACTTTCTAATAAGCTGCACTTACCGGGCGACGCGAGAACTGACTCTCGTGACGTTTTCACACGCTTTTTTTTTTTTTTTTCATTTAATTTAGCATTTTATTTAATTCAACAAAAAGAACATTTTGGAAATTTTTTATTTCTCGCTTTATTATTCTTCGCCAATTTTTCCGACATTTTGTTCGGTTCAGCAAATTTGATTTTACGTCAAGTGTACAATGTGTACTTTGACAGAAAAAAAAGAGGAAAAGTGTGTGTACGTGTATAAGTGTATGAAGATTATTACAATTTCATTTATATAAAAAAATGGTCACGAAGAGAGTCATTTTTCGCGCTACTCGAGAGTCTCGAATTAAAAACTCGCTTTACTCGGAAATAGTAATGTAGTGAGAGCTCGATGAGAGAGAAAGAAAGAGAGAGAGAGAGAGAGGGGTGGTTTGCGGTATGTGGAGCCTACCTTCACACCGAATGCGGCGATCTTCAGTATGCACTCGACAGTGAACATCCCCGTGAAGCACATGTTCATGTACTTCAGCGTATTCTTGTACGAGTCGCTTTGGTGATAGAACTGCAATGCATACACTGACAAACACACGGCCGACAGACAGACATACGATACGTACAAGCCTACAAAATCGCGTTTCTCGTGCGGACGAGATTTCTCTTTTACTTTATATTTCTTTTTTTCTTAACAGTTAATTCGATCTTCTTCTTTCTCCCGACGCGCCGGAAGAAGGAAGAAGCGGGCTCCGTTTTCCTTTTTTTTTTTTTGTTTTTTGTTTTTTGTTTTCACGACAAAAATTCTGTGCACCGATACATGAACATTCTGTGCCGCACAATAGATACCGTAAGTAAAACGGGGCTTGCCGGCCTCAGCAGAAGTAAAATCGCGCAATTTCTTTAAGATTGCGCGCATCGTCACGTCAAGTGAATAGAAATAGGTTTAATTTTTTTTTTTTTTTTTTTTTTTAATCACAATTGTAGGTGTAACTGTAATTTATAAGATTGGATATTAATGTACATAAAATTTTATAAATAATTTTACATAAAGAAAAGAGAATTTGTTATGCAATATGTATTATTCTGATGCGATAAACTTTTGTCTTGATCTGGACAGGAAATTAATTCTGCTGAGACACAGTGTCGCTCCCTTCATGCTGTTTGCATAACTTTTCGTAAAAGTTGCATCAATCAGTCACAAGAATATAATACTAAATATAACATGTATACATAATACGGTGGATATATAAGAAAAAATTTCAAATAAATCATTCCGTTGTAAAAGTCAGCTGCGTGTGTCACGAATTGGTACACAGTTTTTACGTTTCACATTACGTGTAAAGTGCGAAAGATACGAAAAATCATACGTATAAAAATATATCGTGTATATACGCTATCGCTATACTTTGAGAGAGAGAATATGGGGAGGATTTTTTTTTCTCTTTTTTTTTTTTTAATTACATCATCGCGATTCCCGCGATTCCCTACTCGGTGTTGTGTATTACGAAAAGCGTTCGTTTTTTTTTTCTAATATTTCTGCGACATCGACTGATTTTCCCGATGAGTGTGGTGCATATGCCGGAGAAAATTATATGGAACATATATATATAAAATGTACAAATAATATAATACCACATTACCCCATCCCACCCTCGTTAACTGTATTTCGCATTGCATATGATTTTTTTTAGAGACACTTTGCGTGTATTAAGGTATAAATAAGTGTTAACTGATCGGTCTTCTAAATCAATGGATTGTATATCGAAGGGTTTTTTTTTTTGAGAACACAACGGACTTCGCAAGGAAATGGTGAAGAAAGGATATAAAAACTGCAAATGTTCCGAAGACCACTAGCCGCATATTTATTAAAGAAATAAAATTATTAAGAAAGTATTTTTGTGCGTAAAAAGTTATGAAAACTAATAATTAAAACTATATAATCTTGAAAAATACTTAAAACATTGAGAATTGTTTATGATTAATATTTACGTAGATAATCTGTTTAATTATATTTCTTCAATAAATGTCCGGCCATTGATACATTTATCTTATATTCGAAAAAAAACCCGTCTCAGTATTTGAAAAAGTTTTACTTGCATCTGATAAATCTCAGAGATAAAAAAATCTTATTAAACGCGCACGATATTACTGTGCGGTAAATTTTATTTCGATTATCAATATATATTTGATTATTTGATTTTTTCGCCGTCATTCCCTCACGAAGTCTGGATCAAGGACATATACAGTGTCAGTGTTCAAAGAAACTAGTCACGAAAAACTAATAAAGACTACGACAAAAAAAGAAAAAAAGAGAGAAAAAGAAACGATCAAAGGAAACGCAAAAAGAACAATCGAACCAATCGACACTCAATGTAAGTAAATTTCAGGAATAAAAAAAAGTGCAGTTTTTTATAATTAACAAAGGAATCGCCATAGGAATGACAAATTTCACTTTTCGAAGTGCTCAGATCTCTTCGTAATCACTTTTTTTTTTTTTGGAGGAAGGGAGGAAGGAAAAGAGGAAGGATGAAACGTGCGGACGCCCCGTGCAGTGTGTTTCTTGTCACTGTAAAAACACACACACATTCAATGGATGTCTAATGTCATTGCTGTTTCGCTTCTAATAACGATCGATCTGTTTTTCGGCGGCAGTCAGCATGCGACGCGTAGTTTTGCGCGCGTGTGTGTGTGAGAAGAAATGCGTGGACACACTCTGTATATACACACATTGTGTCAGTAATCATTATCGAACGAGAAGATAATCCATAAACATTAAGTCAATTAGTTTCGCATTGTGTTTTATGCACTTTGCATTTTAAGCGCGTATAAAATTTTGTGAATTTCAAATAAAGTAAAACTAAAAATAGTTTTTCAAAAACTATCTTTTTTTTAATATACTCTCTTTAATAACTATAAATATATTACTTATTCCACATATAATGTTTTTTTTTCTTCAAACACAACTTTTTTATGCGAATATGAAATAGAAATCAACGTTGAGTTTTATTTTTTTAAACGTTTCACGTTGTTTTCTCTCTCAATTGTTTATCACAAAGAATTTAGTAAAAAAAAAGAAGTTGTAAAATGTTGTACACGTTCTTAAAAAAAAAAAAAAAAAAAAAAAAAACATATTGTGGCGTCACTCTCAGAGTGATGTGCTCTCAAGACTTTGGTGCAGGTGCGTGTGCAAGTGATCTGAACATTCCGTGTTTCTTTTCTTCACAGGCAATAAAAACAAGTCCGACCACAAATATATAATCGGGCGTTGTGTGTTTCGATTCGAATCAGCATATCATGTACGTGTACGTGTCTCTAATTCAGCGAGTTTCCGGCGGGTTTCAGGCGGCTTTGTGATCACGTACGAAAGAGAGAGACGGAGAGAGGAGAAGAAATATCTATCTCGTGCGTTCAAACTGTCAAACTGTCTGACTGTTTAACAAGTCAAAAGGAATTGAAAAGCAGATGACGGGATGTCCGAGAGTCGAGAGTTCGGGATTCAATTGTTTTAACATTGAAGCGTGCGCAGATCCAGCCAGTTATCTTTCTTTGATTCGCAACTCGTGTATTCTCTATTATATATAGCGCGAACAGTCTCAAATGGGAAAAATATATAAGAATATCTACTTTTGAGAATCAAGAAAATTGATCAAACAACTAGCGTTTTTTTTTTAGTGCTATGTTTCAAATTATTTTTAAAAAAATAACAGTTAGAAAAGTAACTAGTATTCTTACTGATGTTAGATATCACTAGATTACTTTTAAAAAATTATAAAATAATATTTAAAATACATTTATTGTATTTTTTTTTTTTTTTTAATTACTTTAAACGTAACAAAAGCTTGTTTAAACCAAGTTGTGCTACTATTAAGTTCCAAAAAAAATAATAAAGAGAATAAGAACAAGAGAGAAATTAAATGTCGAGCTTGAAGAGAGCAGAGGATAATGTTTCATAACAGTGGATTTTCGCGTGCAGGGCCTGTTAACGCCAAGAAAACGTGATCTTCTGGCACCCTGTTTTTCTAAAAATTATTTCTCAAGCGGATGGGTTTGAAGGTGCAACGCAATTGCTTTTTCACCCCACTACCAGTTAAAACATGGTATTAGCAAGGCAATGAAAGATTTGAACGCACGTTGTGTTAGTGTGTTATGTTGTTGTTGTGGAAATCACACACTGAGAGATATACGAAAACGTGTTTTTTCTCCCTTTGCACGTTCTCAAAGAATGTCTACTAAGAAAACGAGGACACAGCGACAGCCATGCAATTGATCGAACGAGGAACAGGTGGGATCACACAGCGAAACCAGTTTTTGGAGTTTTTACAAGAGAAACAAATTAAAAATAAAAATACAAAAATAAATTAAAATAACTAAACAAAAAGAAAAAAAAAAGTAAAAATCATGTTTTCTTATCTCACATTAAACTCTTATAAAATTTAGTAAAACAAAATAAAGAGCGCGTCTACGTTATAAAATTTATTTTAAAAAACTACTTCACTGTATTAAACCACATGTGTTATTTTTTTTTTCCTAGATATTAATGTCATATGCAATTCTTTACATTCTTTTTATATTTTTCCAGCATACAATTTAAGTGTCTGTTAAGTCACTCGATATTTCATATGCATAAAAAGTTAAAAAAACAATATTGATAATACGCAACAATTATTACACTTCGTAAGAGCAATTATTTTAGAAAGAAAATATATAAATGCGAGATATATAATTTAATTAAAATGTAAACGCGCGCGTGGAATACCTCAAACTGAATGCATAGAATCTCAGTTATCGTTTGAAATAATGTATCAAATATCTAAAAAAAAAACAATAAATAATTTTCGGAACTGAGGAAACATAGTGCGGAGAAACAAGACAAAAAAAAACTGATAATATTGTCGCCAAACAAAAAGGAAGAAATTTTGCGGGAAAAGGTTTGGCAAACGGGATTAAGATAAAATTCGATATAGCTGTGTACACGTATTGATAAAATACAAGTGATACAGTTATACAGAGAATACGATCAAAAAAAGGTCAGCAGGCAAGAACAACAATGTTCTCGTACGTAGATGTACATATATATATGTATATATATAACGTGATATATAAATATATATGGTACACATAAGTCATTACGTACGCTTCTTGGAAACGATATACACATATCTGGTTTATGAGATCTCGCGTAATCTCCGACGAGAGACGAAACTGTTTTGTCGATTGGTTAAAGTTGCCAATTACTCTTCCGTGACGGAATCTCTCGTCAAAATCAAAGCACAACGCGAATATCGAAAACACGTTAGAAATCACAAACGTGTCGCAGGACAATTTGATATTCTATTATCTTAGCTTATAAGAAAACATATGCCCTGTGTGAATAGTTTTTTGCTCTCGAATTTAGTTTTATTTAAAACCTGTTGTTATTTGTTTTTACGTCCAAGTGCAACAAAAAATCTTTTTATGTGCAAAAATATTTTATATTATCTAAATCTTGAACAAAAGATTGTCTTACTAACCTATGTTATATCAAGAACTCTTTTTTTTTTTTTTAGTTTGCGTTTATGTCTCCCTTTTTTATTACATAAAGATATCGCGAAATGAGCAATCGAAAGCAAAGCGTGTTCTACAATCTCGTGTGCAATCGAATTATTTTCCGTTTAACTTCACAAGCAAGTTTCACAAAACTTAAACGAAAAGTGTTTGCTTGCGATTGCTCATTTATAGAAAAAGCGCGCGTTTTAATTCCTTTTTTTTCTTTGTTTCTCTGGTTTTAGTCGCGTTTTTATTTGTTATTATTATTATTATTTTTTTTTTTTTTATCGGAACGAATCGGGGAGAAAGATTTTTAATTTGATTAATAGAAGAGAAATATATTGATGTGCAAAAGAAGAAGATCGTGACACTTACCTTCATCATAAGCAGTAACGTGTTTAAAACGATGAGTACCATGATAAAATATTCGAATGGCGTGGATACGACTATCCTCCAGATTTTGTACTTTATGCTATTTCGCTCCTTAGGCATGTACCTCTCGAGCGGACGAGCTTGTATTGTAAAGTCTATACACGATTTCTGAAATTTAAACGCTAGATTATTAACACGTCCGTCTAACAACGTTATAAATAATAAGATTCTCATATCGCAAAAAAAAAACGATTTACGCGCGAGATATCACCTGATTCTTATCGATTTCACCGTCCTGAAGTTCAGCCTCTCCTTGCTCCTGAAACGTAATAATGATCAAGGCCACGAAGATGTTGACGAAGAAGAATGGAAAAACGATGAAGTAGACGATGTAGAAAATGGACATCTCGATGCGAAAATTCTGGATGGGGCCCTGGTCCTCGTACGTGGCCGCCATCGAGTTCTGCAAGATCTGCGGCCAACCTTCGCCGGTTTGTACGGCAAACAGCGTCAGCATGGCCACCATCACGTTATCGTAGTGAAAGGACTGGGAGTCCCAAACCCGTTGCTTGAGCTTCGGTATCATGTTATTCTCCTCGTAAACGAAGAAGTAACCGCTGCGACAAAAAAAAATGAAGTTACTTTTTATCTGTTTCTCTACTTTTATGTCATTCGTTTCAATACGACATAAGTAAAAGGAGAAGCTTTAATAAAAAATAATTTTTTATTTAATTTGTACGCTGCAAGATGAATCAATGACTGGATATGTATCAATCAAACATTTAAATAGATAATTATTTAATATATATATTTAATATAAATATTTTGTTGTAATATTTTGTTGTAATTCTTTAATAAATAAATTTTTAATTGTCCTCATAATCTTTAACAATTTTTTCAAATATATGTCCGATACCAGTGATACTTAGGACACTTACCTTACTTGTTTTTTTTTTTACTTATTTGTTTTATTTACTTATCGAAATCAACATCTTAGCATCGACTACTATATTACGTGACTCTATAGTGTTTTCGCGTTTGCTTTGACGAATAAGAACATATACTCACTTGCAATCCTCTTTCGTATACTTGCTCTCGTCGGTGCAGTGGAAGAATTTACCGTTGAACAGCTGCACCGCGATCACAGCGAAGATGAATTGAAACAATATGTACACTATGAGAATGTTAATGACGTTCTTGAGACTGTTCACCACGCAGTCGAACACCGCCTTGAGTTTCGGCACGCGTTTTATCGTCTTGAGCGGCCTGAGCACTCGTAGCACTCGCAACGATTTAATAGTCGAAAGATTCTGGCCGGCCGAGCTGCCGGTCATGTCGAAGGCGAACGACACCATGGCGCATATCACTACGACCGCGTCCATTACGTTCCAGAACTCGCGCAGATACGAGCCCGGATGCAGTATGATGCCGAGATCGATGATCTTCAACACCATCTCGATTGTAAAGACACCGGTGAACGCGTAGTCGAAGTAATTGAGGATCTTGTTCCTCGGCGCGTTCTCCCAGACGGGATCCTCGGCGGCCAGCGCGATACTCGACAGCGATATCACCAACATTATGAAGAAGTCGAAGTACCGAAGGTTCACGACCCAGTGGGCGGCTCTTCTTATGCTACAAAACAGAAGAGATTGTTTGTGACAAAACTCTCTTGTCGAGAAGAACAAAAGCTTCCATTTCAAATCAATATATTTTACGGCGGATCTTACGGATTCGTAGGGGACAATATAAACATGGAGGAGTATGGCAGCATTGGTTTTGGTCCCGTGTCGTCGTCTTCATCCTGCCTCCTTTCTTCGGACGCCTGATTTTCACCTCTCCCGTCTCTGAAAAAGAACGATTGACATTGTAATATAAAAAAAAAAGTAAGTAATTATTATTAACTAATAATATAATAATAATATGTAAATATTTTTTATTTTAGAAAGTATTTTAGAAAGATTGTATATGTATCTTCTCAATTAAAAACATCCGTTCTTTTTTTAGCTCGAATTTGACCTATTTTATTATTTTAATTTGTAAATATTTTAGTTAATAATTATTATATGTATTAATATTATTAAATAATAATAATTACTATATGTATTAATATTAATATTATATTCTGAAATAAATATATTATTATTATAAATATTTAATTATTAATTAATACTTATTTTTATTTTAACTAAATAATAAACAATTATTTATTTTGATTCTTTTTGTATCAAAAACTCTGCTTCTTCTATTCTATAGAACTTTTATGTATAAAAATTAAAAAAAGAAAACAATTGAGAATAACGTAACAAAAAAAGAAAGGAAGACTCACAAATTCTGGCTTGGACTTGGAGGGCAGATTTCCACCTTCGGTGCGCTACCGTCTCCGGGTTTCTGCAGCGACTCAATCTCTTTCTCGAGCTCTTGCAACTGCTTCTCTTTGTCTTCCTCCTTCTGCTCCTCCTCGGCGGCGCTCAGTTCTTGCGCGTTCGCAAGATTATCGACAGCGATAGCCAAGAAGACGTTCAGCAAGGTGTAGTTGCCGAACAGCACCAGCACGATGAAGTAGAGCGAGTGGGCCATGCCCTGCGATTCGATACCTTGGTACATCACTTCGTTCCAGTCTTCTCCAGTCAGGATCTAGTCGCATCGTCGTTTTATTAAATGTTTTACCTTATAAGAGTAAGTGTGGCGTGCAAATTGATAGACACGAGCGTAAGCGCAACTTAGTTTCAATTAGATTTCTAAACACTAGTGAGTTAACGATAGCTTTTTAAACTGGCGAGACCACGAAATGAGTCTTCTCTCACCAAGTAGATCTTTCTTAAGAAAACCAGGACGGTGATTAAATATCACATATAATCTAACATTACAATGTAATTTACAGTGTTTCTATATACATTGAAAAAAAAAAAAAATAGCGTAGAATCGCACGAGAACGATCAGTTTCACTCACTTGGAAGACAGTGAGTAGTGCGATGGGAAACGTGTTGAAGTTGGTGGGCGGCGTGCCACTCTCGAAATTGAACTGGCCGCCAAACAGCTGCATACCGAGCAGCGCAAATATGAGGATGAAGAGGAAGAGCAGGAAGAGAAGGGAGATGATGCTGCGCATCGAGCTGAGCAGCGATATCACGAGGTTCCTCAGGCTCTTCCAGTATTTGGTGACTTTAAAAATTCTCAGGAGTCTAAGGGCACGTAGGACGGAGAGACCGAAAGAAGAGCCGGGCTTCACCGCGGACCAGATCACCTCGAAGATCGAGCCCAGGATGACCATGCAGTCGAAGCGATTGAAGCTCGATTCGAAATATGTGCGAGGACCGAGCGCGTAGACCTTTATGAACATCTCCATCATGAAGAGGGCTAGGAACACATATTCTGCGTAATCTGCAACAACGTGTAAGAAACATTGACATTTCTTAATTAAAGTGAAACATTTGTATTTTGGCGAAGAAATAAAAATCATAAGAAGAACACGTACAGAGGAAGTCGGTGAGCCATTGCGGTTGACCGTAATGCTCGACGGCCACGCAAAAGGTGTTGAAGAATACAAGAACGATGACAAACCAGTAGAACTGTTGCGACTTGACGGCGTTGCGTATCCAAAACCTGAATCTCTTCTCGGCCCGCCAGAATTGCAAGCACGTGCCCTGTTTCTTCACTTTTGACTTGAAGACGGAGGCTCTCGAGAATCCTATAAAATAGAAAAATCGTCTTCAGCATCGAGCACGTATCTGGAACGTATATATATTTCACAGACGCGGGCCAGTCGATTTTTAATTGCATCTCTCTCTCTCTCTTTCTCTCTCTTTCTGTCTGTCATTCTTTTTTTTATCGTACTTTTTATCTATTGTAAATAAGCAAACAGCTGACCTGTTTCACTAAGGGTCTTATCTCTTCGTATTATTTGCCGGAAACTATTTTCGCGATTTTATAAACTCAAGAACTCGAGAATGTGCAATATGTACCGGGTGAAACTCAAAGTTGTAAAATTTCAATTGACTCGAAATCTTCCGATGTCTCTTGATGTCTCTCGACTGAACAATATTGTCTTGAGATTTTCTAGTAAACACACATCAAACGTATTGCATTTCACAAAATTAAATAATTTCTGTCACAATATTATTGATTATTTATTGCGTATCTCTATCCTATATATAGCACATCGACCGGAAGAGTTGAAAAATCATTTCGTTCTTCTATTCAAAAATATAGAGATGTAGATGTATAAAATTCTATACTAATTACTCTACCAAGCGATTTCTAACACATGGCGATGCATTTGTGATGGCTACTCAAGTTGCTAAGTATGATCACGTCGACAGGCCGGGATTAGCCTCATCTATCGAATTTTCTATGGGACAGGGATTTATAATATACTACTCACAGGACTCGATTTCTTATATTCGATCACAGTCGTATATAAAGTAATAAAAACATTAATCAATACTTCACACACACACATACACACACACACACGCACACGATGTACCTAAATAATGTTTTTGCCGGAAACTTTTATATTTAATTATTTTTTATATTTAACGACACGTCGTCAATGGTCGTTCAAAATTCAATTTTATTTTATGACCAAAAAAAAAATTATTGTTCTATGCTCTTGATATAATTATTTTAAAATAAATAGAAACAATTCTCACCAAAAAAATTTATTACTGGTATGGCCAAAATAATATTTACCTCGAATAATAAAAGCATTGTTCCAACAGTGACTTGGTCACACCAAAGTAACAAAATTTCTCTGTAACGTTGAATAGTTTGAAAAGAAAATGTTTATTTTTTTCTCCAAAATGTTTCGACAACACGTTGTATGAATTTTACGTAGTTTTTTTTTTTTTTTTTTACATATTTCATAATTGCGCATACAAATGTTTCCGGCTTCAACGAAATTATAGTATTCATATATCAGCCAATAGAAGCAATATCTAAAAGTAAACAAAATTAGCTTTTGAGTTATTCGATCTGTCTCTCGCGCGCAATGTCTGTGTAACCCCGAGTGATTTGTGTATCAACCGTAAACGCAGTAGCAATTCGAGTAATTATATAATTGGAATGCAATATAATTATCGTCTTCTCACAATATATCGTCCGAGTAGGTATATAAAGTATGTTTGTTTCCATGATTTTGTACATAAAGAGCGTGTAAAATTATATGTTGTATAAATCTGTAGCGCGTCTTAATTCAAAATAAAAATTATTTTCGCTTAAGAGTTTTGATCGTTAAAATATATTCAAACATTGTTATTTGTATGTCTTGAGGGTCGAAATGTGATTGTTGACTATTCGCAAATATTTTAAATAAATTTTCTTCGAAAATAGCGAGAAATATATAAAGCTTCTAGCTCTTTCATTCTATCATGTTATAGAACTACGTTTTAATGCGGAAATATTATTTGTTTTTTTTTTTTTACACGTCCGATGCGACAAAGTGCGTGACTACTGACAACCTGTACACGCGAATATATAGGCATCAAATAATTTGCTTATACCAAGCGATATAGTCCGCAATCTAATCATGAAAATGCACGATACGCACGATATATTACACTTATGTGCGTATTACCAAAAAAAAAAAAAAAAAAAAAAACTCTTCAAACAAAAATACAAAAAAAAAATAATACATTTAGTGTAAGATTACGAATACAGCCTGTTTTTACGTTGCTCTTTGCGCAAAAGTAGCGGCAATCACGGTTGTAGTTACCTTTGAGTTTTTTCTTAGGCACTGAAACAAGAGGAGCATCTGATAGCGTGTGTTTAGAATATTCATCGGCAAAAATGAAGGGGAGGGAATTTCTCGACATATCTTTTTTTTTTTTTCCTTCTCTCGGTACGAAAAAGTCAAGTCGGACACAAACCCACAAAGTGTCAACGATATATACCGATGACCATATATATATATATATATATATAACGCTAACGTGCCAATAAATAGTGAGAAAAATTTTTAGAACAAAAGAAAAAGGCGGGCCAAAATTTCGCCAACGATTTCCCTCTCAACACGCGACTGCGCGCAGTTTCGAGACATTTAAACACGTAACTTTAACTCACGCAATAAAATTCATTAATATTCTTTAGCTAATTTTATAATTTGCAAAAGTGATTAATGTGCGTGAGAGATCACGTAATTTAATAAACAATATTTTGTCGATATATTGTTGTAACACATTACATGAACTGTTACGTAATGTTTATATTACGTAAAATCTAGAAAATCGTTGGCCGACATAACATACACGTTCTCTGACTACTGAGTAAATCGTAAAAATTATTCTTACTACTCGAACTTGGTCTCGATTTCACAACGAGTTTGTTCGAACACTCTCGAGGAATAAATAATCAACAAATGTAAAAAAAAAAAAAGGATGTGAACAAGAAAAAGAGTAGGTACTCGGCAATATGAGAACCGAGTAGGTCAAATACAACTCACCATCGTCTCCGTCGTCATCGCCCTCTTCCTCCTCTGTGTCGGTGCTCTTGCTCTTGCCGAGATTCTTCAGCTTCTTCTTCTTCGCCGCTGCTCTTCTTCTTACTGCGCAAAAAAAAAACACAAATATACAAACTTTGTTATTATCGTCACTTTTTACACAAAAATGACGCCAATTAATTCTTTGTCGTAAATCCGAATACAATTTGAATTATATACATTGTAAGTTGCAAGATTTATTTTTTTTTTCAATTTTACGTTGAGAGAAGCGAATATTCGTGTTGATATACGCATATTATATGAACCTTCCATAATGTGCTCTTTCTCCTCTTCTGTGGTCCTCTCTTCGGCGAGTATCACCTCCTCTAAAAAAAACCATAAACGTTCACACGTCAATAATATGATCAGCAGCGAAAATAACGTAATCTAGCTTACGCAATAAAGCTGTATAACTTTTGCCAAGCAGTCTGTACGAAATAAAATAATTAAAAATAGACTGACTAGACTTCGTTTTTGTTTTTTCAAGGAAAATCTACTATTTTTTTAACTAATTTCTTTCCACTTTTTCGTCTCTACATAAAAATTTCTTCATTTTGTTTTTTCGTCAGGAAAGGAATTTTTCTGTCAATCCTTTATAGGGTGACTGATCTAACCTGCTTTGCAGATCCAATTCAGGTAACAATTCAGTTCGCGCTCAAGCTGCTGCTGTCTTCGCAACTTCAGGAAGGTCTGCCGGTTCTCCACCTTTTCTCTCTCCTTTGCAAACTCTCTACAAGCGTGATACAGGTGACATGGCAGCTTATTCGAAAGTGTGAGAACTTTTATACAAGGGGAGGGGGGGGGAGGGCTATAGTTCGGCGAGGGATTTCCTGGCGGTAGCGTTAAATAATTTCTAGCGATACTGGGGTGCGTTTTATATTAATCACACAAGATTTATATATTACATATTATTTTTAATAAAACACTGCGGGAAAGTCTGCGGTTTTCTGTGGAAATACTTCTGTGGCAAATCTCTCTTCAATCTAGCTTGTGTTACAATTGCAGCGACACGCTATAAAAAAATAAAAAATAAAAAAAACACACACAACTTCTTGCGATATGTCAGGCAAGATGAGTCTTAATCAAAGACCTGCTTGAGTGATCCACTTTAAGTAGGAACTGAACGCAGTGGTGAAGAGTCGCTTGTTTTTCGCTTTCCGATAAGCCGCCCGTCGTTCGACGCGCGTTCTTTCGTTCGAAAACTCCCTGACGAAGGAAAAAGAAAGCAATGCTCAAATACTGAATAGATCTTTCACGAGTTTTTCACTTTTCATTTATTGCCGCTTTCGTCAGTTATCGCTGAACGGAGGGAGAAACTTATTTTGTTTTTTGTTTTTTTTGTTTTTTTTTAAGGGACGAACATACTCACCCGCTCAAGACACCAAGAACTAAGTTCAGCATGAAGAATGATCCAAGGACGATCAATGGTATAAAGTAAATCCAGTTATACGTGCTGCCAAGAGCGTCGTTTGTCTGTAAATTCGACCAGAATCAATATGGAAAGCAATGCCGCGCGTGTGTACAACATATATATATAAGCGCCGGTTACACAGCTGAAGATATATTAATTAACGACAAAAAGAACGTGTGTTTTATGGGAAACACACAGACGTCGAAACGGTGTTTCTCTCGCTGCACCGTGCGCGACATATGTTAAATGTGGTCGTTCGAGTGCGAGGGTTCATATTTGTTTATCGTTATTCGATAATTTTCATTTCTCGCCACAAAGACAAATTTTGCCCCGACATCGCGGAGGAAATTCAATCTGAAAATAGATTGAAAATCCGCCGACCGCATTTACACGAAAAAAAAAAAAAAAAACAATATAATATCAGCTTTATGCAACTTTGGAGCACATTGCGCTGAGGGTAATCCGGGGGAGGGAAAAAAATAAAAAATAAAAATCGGAGAAATATGTCATATTTGTGGCACAAGCTTCTCGCATTAATCGCCACATACTCTTCCACCCATTACGCATTATCCCGACGACCAACTCGTCGAAGTTTTGCTTTCTCTTTCTCTAATACGCGAGTATTTTTTTTTTTTTTTCAAATTAAAACAATTTCAATTTCAAAACTTTCGAGAAAGTTAGTTTCTGCGGTAATTTCGAAAATGTGATATTTTTCCCCGACTGACATTTTTCACCGGATTACCCGTTTGCCAAACAAACATTGAGAAAGTAGAGATTCTTATGCGAGATTTTATGTATATTAACTAAACAATTCACATCGATTTTGTTACAACCAATGAAGTTGGAGACGTCGGAGGGTTTCAAGTTTTTGTGTAAACATAACGATGAGATAATCCTTGAAATCTTCCGTGATCCATCGCAGGCAACACATTAACTCTTTCGTGACACATTCAGCGCATTGTACTTCGCAAGTTTCAAGAAGTTGAAAAAAAAAAAAAAACCTAACAATAGCAATTCGGTCACGAAAAGGTTAAGCACAATGAAAGGTGTTTTACACATTTAACATCAATATTGAGAAACATCGAGAAAACAGAGGGCTGGTACTGACAATGTCATACTGAGCAAGGTGAACATATACATCAGTGTTAGCTTTTGTTCGCAAGGCATTCTTGAACCCGAAAGCCGACCAAAAAAAAAAAAATTCGAATGGAAGCCGAATGTGTGGGGGAACAGGCGAAACACACACAGGGATATAACAACGATCGATAGATAGAAATTGATCAGTAACTGATTGCGAAAGGAATAGACATTTAAAAGCGAATAGAAAGATATGTGTTTATGAGATTTTTTTTTTTTTTTTTGATGACTCAACGATTATCTTCTTTTCGTTTTTAAAATGATAAATCAACGGGAAGGAAGAGAGAAGTTCGTTTTGTACAAAAAAAAAATGCGATACTCAAATCGCGAAGCGTCAGCGGGGGGAGGGGGGAGGGAAGGTTAATAATAACTGATGTAAACATTGAGTATAAGAGAGTGTTCTACGTGATACACACACCAAAAATTTGAAAATTTTCACCATCGATCTTTCTTTTTTTGAGTGACAACATCGAGGATACTTGCACAAACGGCGCGGTAAAAAAAAAAATATATATATATATATATATTGAGAACGAAACTTTTAACAGAGAGAGAGAACGAGAGCGAGAAAGAGAGAGGGCAATGTAGAAAAAAAAAAAAAAAATATGAAAAAGGGAGAACAAGAGAAAGAACTTTTAACACTGAGGAATATTTCTTGCTTTACCCAGTACAATATGGCAGTCCAGCCCTCCATAGTGATACACTGGAAGACAGTGAGCATGGCGAATCCGATGTTGTCGAAGCTGGTGATGCCCGAGTTTGGTCCCACCCATCGCTCCAAGCACATGGATTCGCTCGCGTTGCACACGTGAGCCCCGAGCGGGGCGTCGTCTTTCGCGTCGTCCAGGGTGTAACACGGGCTCGGTTGCTCGCCTTCCTGTATGATTACATCTGCAACATTCGAACATATCGTGTAAGCATTACGAATACACATTAACACGCCATTAGCACTCGCCCCCCTCGCACATCAAATACATTTTCTCGAATTAATACATAGAAAAAAAATTATAGTTTTCAGTTGTGCGATCTTTTTTTTTTTAATCTTTGCTCGCTAAAATGCATTGCAGAAACTTGAGGATTATCATCATTTTGAAATGAAAAATGTCTGCTGCGGCGCAGTCTTCGATCTACTCACTGATGTTTTCTATACTGTAGCACGTTTTATGCAGGGTTCCCGAATAAAACTCGAGGCCGATGATGGCGAATATCACGATAGCGAAGAGTACCAGCAAGCCGATCTGCAGGAGCGGTGCCATCGCCTTGATGATAGACTTGAGCACCACCTGAAGACCTGTTTTGCAAAACATTGCGGAGGAGTAAATTAGGTCCGACCACAATCTCCCGACGAGATTAGTCGATATAACTTTTGTTCTTTGTGTATTATTGTTGTTGTTATTGTTATTATTATTTAAATGTTGCTCGAGAAATTTTACGCGTGAATTTATATAAATATTCGCTAAGACAATCACATCGTCAGCATTGAACAAATATCTTCGAATGTGCAATTGTGGTAAATAAATTTTAAAAACAAATGAAACAAAATTGTCACATACTTGTTTTACGTAAGTAAGATTTTGTGTGACACTTGACTCGAAATTTCAATATGCAATTCGAAATTAGTTTTAGAAAAAATACACATTTGATCTATTCGGCTCTCTCGAAATCTCGCTGAGCATCTGAGAACTGGAACGCCCTCGCCGCATCTAAACACAACATCGAGCTCTCAATATAATAATATCTATTTGAACAGTACTACGTAGTGATAAAACAAACAATCGATCTAATTTAGCAGAAAGCATTCTACGGGTAATAAAGATAAAAAACGTATATATATATATATATATATATATCTGCGATAAACGTGTATATGTCTGTAATAAAAGATACAATGACTATAACTCTGATCTATGCTTGAGACTTCGTGTGTTCATTAATTCGCTCCTTATCGAAGCCAGCTATTTGAGGAAATACTTAATCGCTACGGCAGATCGCGTGTGCGCGATCCTCCTCGAGGCGTCCCAATCTCAGACGCAAGTGTTTCGCACATTCTGCTCGAGTAAGCAATAAATTTCCCGAGCAACGAGAACTGAATTTTTAATTTCGCGTGTTTTAGCGCCAAATGTGATTCGTCGATCTAATATTCTTATCTCTCTCGCATATCAAACGTTTTTTTTGCTCTCATTAAGTAATAAATGCTTTCATTATTCACAAACGTATATAATTACGTGCACAACAGTATAAAATGCAAATACAAGGGGAAATGGAACATTCAGCGCTAAATGTGTGTATGTATGCAGTAACACCTTTCGCTCAAACTCACACTTTCTCTTTTAGCGCTAAAGAACAACATCTACATATCTAACCGGCGTTATAAAATTGTCCAATACAATTAGCGAATTCAGAATAAGTGCAGTTGAGTTGTTTCTAACGTTACAGAGACGAAATCTCAAGATGCGAGTGTGAGCGTTTGCTTTTAAAGGCGCTATCTCGAGAGATTTTGTTTTTTTTTTTTTAATCGGGAATTTTTACGTGACAACATTTTTTCCCGGCGACGCGAGATTTCGTTTTTTATTTTATTTTATTTTTTTTAATTTTTTTTTTTGGATTTTTCTTGCGAGCCGAGCAGCTCCGAGTTTGAAAAAAAAAAAAAAACTCGATCGACACTCGGCGTAGCCTTTTTCCAATCTGTAACTGATGCGCTACTCACTCGGTATGCCGGAGACAAGTTTGAGCGGTCGCAACACGCGTATCGCACGCAACGTACGCAGATCCATCTCCAGGTGTATGCCCGCCGAGAACGCCGTGACGATCCTGCTCGAAAAACACACACACCCCGCCACACTTTACTACTTTCTACTCTATTACACTAATACTCACGCTACTCTTAATTATCTTATAGAACTACGTGGCCACTAGGTGGTTAAAACTAGCGTTGCTCTAGCCCGAGAAGATGGTGCTAATCGGGACTAATCGGGGGATGGACTTTTCGTGAAATGTTCGTAGAAAAGATGAGAACAGAATTCCGATATAGCGAAAAGAGACAGTGCAAATGTCAAACAGTTTTTCAATTTGATGAATCTTTGTTATTCAGATTAAAAAAAAAAAAAAAGAAAAATTATATTCACAAACATGTGTAAGATAAACTTTGAAATTTTACGTCAATATTCTCTTAATTCTTACATATTTTTTCTGAAAAAGAAAACAACAAGGTTTTTTTCCTTCCTTTTTTTTTAAATATTAACTTTAACAATTATGTATTTTCGAAAGCGAATGATCTGACATGTTGGGCCAATAATCTACTGAAGAGATCGGGAGAGGATCAATGTATAGATGTGAACAGATGTGTTTGTCTATATGTGTGTACGTATTCTATACTATGTAAAATACTGTATATATATGTATATTATATCTAGGTCTGGGAAAATGTGAAACGTTGGGAACGAGCTAGCGTATATAGCAGCTATAATCGCATGTAAATGTGGTTTCTCAAAGACATCAGTTTCGCTGAAATGGTCACTGACCGTCTCTCTCATCTATTTCTGACTCTTGCCGATAGTAACGACTCTTCGAAAATAATTTTCTCAGTCCGGAGATGAGATATAATAATAATAAAAAAAAAAAAAAAAACGCCATCGTGTCGCAGAGAGGAACTTAAGAAACTTGGTATATTTTTTGAATTTTATTTTCTCGCGATTTAACAAACATATCGGTGCGTAACAAACTTCTCAAATTAAATTTGAGAACAGAAAAATGAAAAAAAAAACGAAGATAATTACAAACGAGAAAGATAATAATCCCATACAATAATCTCATAACTATCGTTATAGTAAATGTCAAGTGATAGTCATAACTATCGCGTTACAAGTATATAAATGTCATGTTATAGTTCATCTGTCAATGACGCTGCTAACGATGAAAACTATCAATAATAATCGAACTATAACACACGTGAGAAGAACTCCTATGGAAGCGAACAAAAGCGAATCCTATGAGGATCTTGATTCAAAGCTTGGGATTTATATTGGGACATCCCGTGAAGTAACGATTTAGAGTCTGTCCTGAATGTCTAGAAGTAACGACTTTCCAACGGGGGGAGGGGGAGGGGAAGGGGCTTGCTGTTGAGCAAGCGCTTATCTGCTCTAGGACACGTATCCATTTAACAATGTATAGTCGACTCTATTATTTAGCGACTGCGGCTAAAGATAGCTAACCGCTAAATATAGGCACTGCTCAGCGGGCGCATCATATCTGTGTGCGTGTGTGTGTTTTTTTTTTTCTTTTTTCGTTTTCCTGTCTATCCGCGCTCTCATGAGTGCGCATCCTCTGCGTAATCGGAGACGTAATTCGGTCCTAATCCGGTTCCGAAAAGGGAAACTCCGTCCGGAACGGACTCTTTACGTTTTGCCGCCAATTGGCGACAAGTTAATGTTAGTTTGTTCAAAAAATGGTACAACAATTATACATGTAAAATTAAAAGCGCTACGTATTTTCCTACACATACAGAATTGTATCTAAACTAAGAATAATGAGAATTATGTATTAAACACGTAATATATATTGCCTTGTCTATTCTATAGTCTGTCGTAAGAAAAAGTATACCACAAGTATATATGTTCATCATATTTAGCAATAATTATTGCCAAAACTGCAATATAAAGTAATATTTTCTGTCAATATTACGAAAAACTTCGAACAGAGAAAAGATTATGCAATCAGTCGAATTTTATTTTGCAAAAATGTAAGTAGAAAATTTACGTTTTTCAACAACGAACAAGAATCTTTTTTCTTTGCTTACGAGGAAAATATATATATATATATATATTTTTTGTATTTGTATGTGTGATTTTCTATAAAGAGTGTGTAAATATTCGTTTGTCTAAAAAACAATTCCAATACATCGGAGACGTATTCTAATCACTAGTTTACGCAAATTCTCTATTCAGAAAGTAGCACATTATATATATATATATATACACACACATATATATCTATGTATGAAATATATATGTATATAATCAAATAGAAACAACGTGTAGACACACAGAATAGTCATATTATGTAACACTATATAATAACATGTATAATTTAATTATCCATAAATAAGAGAATATCGTCACAAAACTGCGAACTAGCTTTTTACCCATCGCAAATTCTAAAAAACTTCGTTTCAATTGATCTAAGACACCCATAGCCTCTAAGCGAAAGTGAGTAAAAAAAAAGATAAACGTATACGACGTGATTACGCAATTAGAAGACTAACGCAGGAGACTAGAAGGAAACGGGAACTATAAATATATATATGTATATATATATATATATATATATATATATATATATAAAGACAAATCCAAGTCGATGCTTCTCTCGCTTGCCAGAACTAAAATGTCGCACCATATATAACATATATATATAACTAAATAGCAGCGGAGAGCCGAAACTGGAAGGTCGAGCTAAGTTTTGGCGCACGTTGGAGAAACATTAAAAAACTATGTTACTATGAAAACGCACATAAGTTGCCGGGAAACACAACGTTGAAGGGATAAAAAAAAAAAAAGAAAGAGGGAAAAGAAAAAATATATAGGCGAGTCGCGTTTGCGCTGCTCGACTGTTAGCTCGACTGTTTTTTTTTTTTTTTTTGTTTGTTAGTTCTTTCGCAGAACTCTGACTGACTCACTTGGAATTTTTGAAACCAGCTTTAGCGGTCTGAGGACCCTGAAGGAACGTAGCATACGCAGGTCGACGTCCACGTTTGTTTCGGCGAACACGGTCATCGACCTAATTCAAGGATCACTCTAAAATCTATCTGACCAATCGCCATGGCGATCGGTGTGTGCATATGTTTCCTTAAAATCTACGGCTGGAGAAACCAGTTCGTCGACTATCAGTTGCCGGTGTGCGAGAAAAAAGAGTTTACGCGAACTGTTTTTTTTTTTTTTTTTTTTTTTTTTTTTTTCTTTGTTTGTTCTTATTTCACAGGTGTGACAAAAAATTTTCTTGTTATGTCGCGGCGATTCGTTATCCGGCAATGTTAGAGTGAGACTGGTTCCTCCGAATATCTCGTTTTCCTCCCATAAGGATGTAATTAGGGAAAGAGGTTTATCTTGTCGCTCGCTTCGCTCGCAAATTAATTAATGAGCGGGACGAGATGTTTGTCTCTCTTGAGTGATCAATATTAATTATCTGTCCTATTTATGCGAGAAATATAAATGTACACAGATATTGAATGTAAACAAATTTCACTTATTATATTTGAGAATATAATATGTGTTATATGTATATGTTGTACTAATTAAAAAAAAAAAGAAATTTCATCATGTAACATATTCGCGATAATATGACAAATTCACAATTAGTTGGGAAGATCTTTGAGAGATAATCGGGTAAAAGAATTTAATGAGCTTGAGAGAGATGAAATATATGAAGAAGATCCACTGTGTGGGGAAAATCGCGAGGGGGGAGGGAGGACGTAAAGAGAAAGAAATATGAATAAAAGGAGAGAAGAGAGGACGAGGAGTCGCGTCGAAAAGCATCTCAGATCTCTCACCCGGTCACCACAACGAAGAAGTCCATGATGTTCCAGATGTTGCGCAGGTAGGAGCCTTGGTGGAGGACGAAGCCGAGAGCGAGGATCTTGAGGCTCGCCTCGGCGCAGAAGATCCCGAGGAAGTAGATCTCCGTGACCTCGAGATTCTGTGCGAGTGGGGTCTTGTCCTCTTTCGGCAGATGCTCCTCGAGGGCGAGGACCACGCAATTGGCGATGATGGTGAGCAGGACGGCGTACTCGAAGGGCGGCCACTCGATGATAAAGCGCGTGTACTTTCGTATGATGTTATCCTCCGATAGGATGAACAACGACGTGGTGCCTCTGCCGCCTCCCCCACCGCCACCCGTCCCTCCGCCCTGATCCCGGCCTGGCGCCATATCCACCAGACCAGGTACCTGGAAAAAGCCGATAATCTCCGCTAAGAGAACGTCATTATCTCGAGAACACACGTTTCCAACAGCAGAGTTGGCTTCTGTCCCAAAAGGGAGGGAGATCTAAATTCTATTTGTTCGCGAGTTGTTATAGGTTCTTCGTGGCGATACATCACTGTGCGTTTCCCAACAAGAAAGACTATGATACGCGAACTCGTTTAGAAGAAGATGGAAATAATTGTTTTTTGAAGTTTTAATCAGATTTTATAGGAAACGCAACTCTATTTTTCTTTGAGATTTTCAGATGAACAGCAAAATAAATTCCAAACAATTTCGGTATAAAAGAGCAAACACAAAACACATTGCTGGAAGAAAAGGGGAGGAACTGCACAGCTGCGACCGCGGGGCGATCGATTCTCGGGAGGGAGGAGGGAGAGGTAGTTCGGAATCATCTCGGTCCGCAAGATCTAGGTTAACGACCGCGGCGTTTGATGTGAAAGATAACAGAAAGACAAAGGCGATAACAGCCGGCGATTGCTCCGTCTTACCTCCCCTCCGAAGCTAGTCCAGTCACCGAGACCACCCCTCAGTCCGGCCAACCTCGACCTTCTCCCGTAGTACTGACTCGCGTATCCAGCTTCCCTTTGTGCCGCCTCTTGCGCTGCTGCCAACCTGAAAATGACAGAGAAATTGAAAGGGGTGTGTGGAGTGGTTGACTGCACGCGTTTCATGTCCA
>QVNW01003983.1:0-10085 GCA_014825475.1 Pseudomyrmex flavicornis
ACTTAGTAAAAATGAAAAGAGATGTTGATTTGATTTTGCAATATTGCCGAAATATCTGTGACATATTACTGCATTGTTGCTGAAATATTACTGTGATATCATTAAAATATTGCTGTAATATTGATGAGATATTGCAGAAATATTACTGAGATAGATTTTCGCGAACATAATATGTTGCAGCAATATTATGGCAATATTGTTGCAATACTATTATCTAATATTACTGCAATATCGCAATATTACTGCAATATTGCAGCAATATTATGTGCTGTGCGAGGCGTAATCATGTTTCTATATATAAATGGTTTCTAAATATAAACGATTATATTTACGGATGTTTGCGAAGGATGTACATCAGTGTGTTGTTTGGCAATAAGCCGTTAGTTTTAAACAACTGTTTTTGATTTCCTTTTATCTTCTTGACAATGAACAAAAATTTTATTAGTAAGATTTTAACTTTCTTAACTTGAGTGTCCACGATGTACTTCCAGCTTTAAATTTGGTGAGTGTTTTTTGTCTATATAAAAAAACAAAATTTTTTTGTATTTTTTTCCCGATTAAATTACAGAACAAACCAAAATTAACTTTGTATATTCACCTCTTTAGTTCTTACTGAAGAAGATCCAACACAAGAATCGAAACATCTAACATTAAATAAATCATTCATTATATCACACACGAACAACCAGTGTTTTTGTCTCGTATTGGCCTTTCATTCTATACTGAAATGTTTACGAACGATTACAACTATTTCTTATTAACCTAGTTTTTCGGGATTTCAAACTTTGTATCGAGATATCTTTGTTCGGAAGGCACGGAGAAAAAAATCCGCTAAATACTTTCTTTCGTTTACGATCTCAACTTTCGATTGAGTCCAGGCCGAACTCGATCGGTTTAGCCGTTGTTGAGATCTGAAAATCTCGAAAATTCTTATCGGCCATTCTCGCGTATAAGAGGCACAGGGTACCTCGTGCAGCGCGCGCACACTTCGTTTGCGCATATACTTGGCGCGAGGCACTACCGTGCCTCTTAATAGTTAGCAAAAACTAATTTATATTATCGTTTCGTATTGTAGAGAACTTGAAGGAGATAGTACGCATTTATATATAGAAACATGATTACGCATTTATGTATAAAACAACAGCGTAACGATGTACATAACCGACATCGACATGTGCTAACCCTCACCTTCTCACTTAACAAACAAGAACTGATCTGTATAAATGTGCTGCGTTCAGCAGAAAAAGCTGCTTTGTAGCAATCAAACTTGAGATTGACTCTTACTTTTAGAACCATCTAATCAACATCGAGTGATGACAAAACAACAACTCTGCACTTGTTATGCTGAACGCGGCCATTACGGTAACGAAATTTTGAGCCTGCGGACGCTATCGTTTTACTCCCTCCACTTACGCAGACATAAACGTACGATCTCTCCGTGTGACACTGCGCTCTCGGCTAAATTTGACGCGTATATATTTTTTATGCGATAATAAACGCTCAGTTAAATAATGAAAAGCACGGAAAATATCAACAAGTAAAGAATTTTTTCGGCTCTGAAGTTTCCAAACTGAGAAATATAAATCTGGTCATAAGAGCCGTTCCCAGGATATTGTGCGGAAATTCACGTGTAAAATTTACACGGGAACAAAAATATATATATATGTATGCATATATGTACACACGTATTTCCGCACAATATCCTGGGAACGGCTCTTATGATATATTACCAGATTCATATTTCTCACTGAAAATATATTTTTTTAAATCAATAGAGAAGTAACCCGATTGAGCTTGAAGTCCAAGATGGTCGTAGAAGAAATTAATAAATTAGCATGTGGTGTACGTTGGACGTTTCGATCTATATATTTAAGCTATACATGCTAATTTATTAATTTCTTCTACGACCATCTTGGACTTCAAGCTCAATCGGGTTACCTCTCTATTGATGTATAATTTTTTTGAGCTAATTAATTTAAATTTATATTTTTTTAAATAATTTATGAAGTTTTAAAAAATATATCTGTTGAATATCCATAATATACATCTAATGGATGTCCATAATATTGTAGATTTTTTATGGATATTTATAGTGGACGTAGCATAGATATACATTAGATGTCTATCCATCATCCATCATAGAGATGGAGCTGTGGATGTTGTATCGATCTTTAAGACGTCATGTGTAAATTTTTATTTATATTCCAGCATTATTTAAAGTGAAATATTTGTTTAGCAAGATTTTCTTTAAAGCTGCGCATATTTTAGAAATTTTTTTTATAATTATAATCTATACTTGAAAAAAATCATAATCCAAAGTAAAACAGAATAAACTTTTTAAATCAGTACTGATACTCAAATCAGCAGCAAGATAGCTGGTTGTACATCATCATTTTGATTACTACTTTCATTGTAGTTTTCTCTGTTATATTTGCCAAAGTCTTCAGTATTTCCCATTTCTTCTTCTTCAAATACATCTTGCGTATCTTCTATATTTCCTAAATCATCATATTTTTTACAAATGTACAAAAAAAGTATCACCATATTTTTTTACAAATGTATAAAAAAATTCACAAGTAAAACTTGAATAAAAAAAGAACATGACTTACTTTCGATTTCACTTGTACTATCCTATTGATTCTTTAATGTAAAATCAATTGTTGGAATAAGACAAACTCTTAAAATACTATAAACTCTTTCGTGCATCTTCTTCATCATCATCAATCATTGGCGAGCCGCCAATAGTTTTTAATTGATGCTGTTTTCTTGCTGAATCGAATTGTCTGCATTTATCGTGTAAAATGTTTTATGTACAGTAGACTCTCGCTATAGATCGGATTAGTCTCTTGCTATAGATCCGCTATCCGCTTTCCTCTCTACACGTAAGTTCACGCACACATAAGTCACTCTCCTACCATGTCTGCCCGCGCGGAGTCTTGGGGAACGGCGTTTCACTCTGCCGCTCCACACCATGCTCAATAGTCTTGCGCATCGTGCAAGTATAGTGCAATAGTCTTGATCGCATTTGATTGCGCTTGATCGCGCCTATCAAAAAGAAAACAACAGTTCGGCGTGCGAATTCAAACAAACGAGTTTTCTACGAGTGCGAATGTGCCAATACATTGGAGAATATAAGCCCGACAAATAAAAAACGTAAAAGCTTTAGTGCAGAAAAGAAAATAGAAATTCTAGTAGAGTTAGATGCAAGTAAATCGATGAAATCGGCTATTGCCGAAAAGTACAGCGTTGATATAAGAACAATAAGAAGATGGAAAACAGAACAGGCAGAATTGGAAAAACTGCAAAATACAGACTTATTTAAGAAATTGAAAAAAAGAAAATCATCGCTTGACGAGCTCAATAAAGTTGTCTACATTTGGTTTTGTACAACGCTTAATGACGGAATTAATCTCTCAGGTCCTTTAATAAAGGGTAAATATTTTTTAAAATGTTATTTAATTGTTTAATATTAAATAAAGTAAATTTTCAAACAATGAGATAAGTATTTTTAGTATTTAGGAAACGTATTTCCAACAGAAAAATATTAAATATATATTTCTGTAGCTAAATAAATTAACATGTAAAAAATTTTTCAAAACTTAAATTTACTATTTTGTACTGGTTTGAGCCACAAATATTGCGCAGATGTCATGAAATCATTTTTTTCCAACGAAATAAGTTTCCGTAACGTTTTCACAAAATTGTTATGGTTTTGTTGCTCTTTCTTAAGATTTTATTTCTGAAAATATCTCTAAAACACGTGAAAAAATTTGAAAATTAATAATGTCTCTTATAAAAATAAAGCAAACAAAACTTTTATGTGATTTAGCAAAAGCACTTGAGTTAAAGAAAGAAATGGAGATCCAAGAACGATTTGTCGCTAGCGAAAGATGGTTATCTAGATGGAAGTATGGGATACGGCAATATACTGTTTGCGGTGAAAAACTGTCTGCAAATGTAACAGGAGCTAATAATTTTAAAAAACAGTTTTGGAGTAAAATTCAAAAGGAACAGCTGAAATTATATCAAATATTTAACGCCGACGACAGGTTTGAATTTCAAAATAATGCCGAAAAAAACTCTAACAGAAAAAAAGGACAAACCAACAGGATTCAAACAAAATAAAGAGCGGGTCACAATACTGATGTGCAGTAATGCGGACGGATCATTAAAGCTTCCCTTGGTTGTAATTAAGAAATTTCAAAATCCTAGAGCTTTGAAAAATATCTGTAGAAGTATATTATTTGTTTATTATGCACACCAAAAAAATGCGTGGATGGATGAAACGATTTTTGAACGGTGGTTCAAGGACGATTTTGCACCGCGCGTAAAACAATTCTTACATGAGAAAGATCTTCCCATTAAGGATGTTCTTCTTATAGATAACGCCCGTTGTTATCCTTCGGCAGAATCGTTTTCAGATCAAATTGAAATCATCTTTTTACCACCAAACACTACCTCATTGATACAGCCGATGGATCAGGGAATTATTGAAAGTTTTAAGAGAAAATATAGATTATTATTTTTGACTTCACTCTTATATGAGCAAAAAAATGGCACAAACGTAGCGACACCTGAAAACTATCAATATAAAAAATGTGATTTATTGGGTAGCCGATGTTTATAATTCTATAACTGCTCAAACAATATTTAAGTGTTGGAAACAAATATTACTAGCTAAATTTTTTGAAAATTTAGCCATTGATTTAAAGTGTTGCGGATGATAATCTCTTGTACAATGTACGATAAATCGATGATTACGAGAATGTAAGCAAAAAAAACGTACAAGATATCGGATAATTCATGATAAGAAAGAGCTGTCAAATGAGGAGATAATCAAACTAATTACCAGTGATGAACAAGGTAACTTAAACATAATCAAAATCCACATCTTGATCAAAATCAAATAAAAAAAAGTTCTTATATTTTCACAATAAAAATTGCACAAAAAATTATTTAAATAATACAAATACAACTTGTCTTACTTCATAATACAAAATTATTACTTCATAACACAAAATTATTTAAATAATACAAATACATCTTTCTTACTTCATAATAATTTTATCATATTTTTGATGGTCTTAGATAACTTCTTTGTAAAAACAAAACTTTTCTAACGTTCTTTACAAAAACTTTTGTATACTGTCTCCTTAACTATTTTCAAATAAATAATTAAAATTACTGAATGTTAAATAATACCATAATTATAGTTTGATTATTTTTTTAGAAATAAAAGACTATGACGATAATGAAAGTTTGGTCGAAAGAAGCTCAGACAATGTTGTTTCTGCAGCTACTTACATCCTTTCCTTTTACGAACAAAATACTTTATTATCTCTATCAGATCTAGCTGCGATAAGAAAAGCGAAAGTATCAGCTATAAAATTAGCAATTTCAAAATGATTTTGTTTTCATAAATGTTCTTATATGTTATTTATAATGTTGTAATTATATAAATTTTTAACGTATTATAATAACTTGTGACGTGGTCGTCACGCCGCTCCTCCCCCGCCCCAAAATTTTGTAACCGGAAGGAAGCCGGGAGTATGAGCCGGTTGAGCGCCAAGATCCTCCAGGGCCTCACTTATCTCACTGTCAATTAGTCCTAAGCTTTGCACTTTTCTCTTGTATATTCCTCGCTGACACCTCACCGTCACCCACCTGTCACCAAGGGAGCAACACACCACGGATCGATATCACGGTCAATGAACTGCCGGACTACGGGTTCGCACTATCAGCTGATCGAGGCGAGAGAGAGATGGGCATACGACAAGAGACGCGAGTCGCTGCATCTAGCGGTCAACGTCGCGCTATAACGAACGCGCTAAACGCACCAGCCCGGCACACCAGGGCGCGCGAAAGGTCGCGCGCAGCGATGGAACTACTCAGCATCACGTGACCGGAACCACTCCGGCGAATATCAGCCAAATTATCGCCGTTCCAAGCCCTGAGGGATGAAATCGAGGAACGCACGACTTCCCGGCACTGTAACCAGCACTGCGTACTACATTAATCACTTCCAGCGAGCCGCGTAAATATTAAATCGGCGAGCGAGAAATTGCGTTTATATTTCGCGGCCGCGAATCCTGCGACTTTTGCGAACCTGAGCGCCGCGACTGCTGTAATGTCGCACGCTGATTGGCTGTCGCGACTCACCCCGCGTGAACCCAGCGCTCTTCTGCGTATTAACTCGGAATCGATCTCGATCTTCGGTCTCTTGGTTGCTGTCGTTGAGCGAGACCGGACGTGTTCCTGGAGACTGGCCGTATACGTTGTTCGGGAATTACTGTTGGGAATATGGAACCCCGGATCGAGGCCGACGAGGACGTTCGGTGAGATTTCAGCTCTCTGTTGTGAACTACGAATCCGCGCACCCGCTGCCTCGTGTCGAGGCTAGCCGTATCGTAACGTTTCGCATGTTTCTCGGGCACGAAGACGTCCGTCGCCATTTTGGTCTTTTTGTTGAGCGGCTAGAATCAGGTTCCACGGGGCTTCGTGGTCAAGGTTCCACGGGGCTTCGTGGTTTGTAGGTATAAGGTCTAGAATAAGTAATACAGTGAGTGGGCCCTGGAGACGTGAGTAGACGCACCAAGCAGCATTGTCGAGTCCGTTTGAAATATTCTATGTTATTTCGTGTATTGTTTCGCGCGACTACCGTTTTCTCTTTGTTTTGTGCTGTTGAACGTTTCTAGAATTTTCGCTGTCGGATAATTACTGCTGTCGCTACCGCACTGGCTGTCGCAAGATTAACGAAAGCGCTGCCGTGTCGTATCGTAATTCGGCAAATTTCGCGAATTGGATTTATCCGCAGAGGTAATGCGGGCGCCGTGAATTGGACGTAGTGCGGCGCCGACGATATAGAGAAAATTATCGAGCTGGAAGTTCCGACGAACGATCGGACCCTTATCGCGAGGGTCGCGCTAGAGCATTGCATATCTTCCCGATTCGTGGAATTCCGAAGACTTGTGCGGCTGTCGCATACTACTTGCTGTCGTACGATTATTATTTGCTGAAATAATTTGTTGTCTACCGTTGTTGGCGAGTTAAGGAGGGCCAGGTGAAGTGCGAGCGAGGGAACTACGAAGAAGTAAACGCGTGAACAACTGGCATATAAAATGTTCGCGGGTAGGTGACGACGCCGGGGTGCCCTGATTGCGACGAATATCGTCGATCGGAACCGTGGACGTAGTAGCATACGGTGCCACGCCGGATCGCGGATAGGCTGTCGAGTCGGGAGAGCTACGCTATATTTCCGCGTAGCCGGCGGACTGCCATTTTGAATTGCTGTCGTGCGACGCTACTTTCGCGTAACTGTCGCTTTAAAATCGGCCCAGCGTAAATGTTTGACGATTGTGTTACGGGAAATTCGGTCATCTCGCAACCGCTCTACCTCTCGCTCATCACCTAAGATTTTGTTACACGCCTTGCGCCGTGCTATCTTTTTTCGGCGACCTCGACGATTTTGAGCAGTCCGGAGCGTATCCGACTTCGCGTCCGAAACCGTAAGTACAGTAGTGTGCTTGCTGAAGACTATCGCCTTGCGTGATTCTTCTTGCATTCTTGTGTATGAGCTTTCACCCTGCGCATGTCTCTTTCGCCCCTGCACTTTTCGGGCGACACGCTTCACGCTTATTCCGCTTTTCTTTCATTCTAGCTGAATAGCGAAATTGCGTACGCTTTGAGTTACTTTTCTGGTATATTTTGCAAGCGATTAAGTAATTGTTATAACGACCTCTTAGCTATTCTCTATTGTTCCATCTATCTCTGCCTATATAAGTACTGTTTCGGCTTTACCGAATAATTTTGTTGCTGTACGTTAACAATCTATGCTATCAAGCTCTTTTCAAAATTTTTAATGTTACCTAGTATATGTCACTGATATTATCTCAACTGTCTTTTTCTCACATTATTCAATAAACTCGTTAGTAGTATTTTTGTTACAAAACTTGAGTAAGTAATCATTTGCAGCTGATTTCGAACCGACTTCCTACGGTTACGCGAACTGTCTAATTCAACCCTGCCCCTTTCCGTTAGGCCAGAGCTAGCCGGCCCATCTCGTCGAGCGACGCATTGTTGATGCGGAAACGCATGTGGTTCCCGGCTCAAATCAAAAGATTCGTCGCGGTGGTGCTCCTGATCCTTCGGATTTCCCTTTTTCTCTCCTGTGGCGACCCATATTATCGCGCGACCTTCGTCCGTGTCCCGAGATATCCCGTTTCGGACGGAGCGGCGCGCTCCCGTCGGGAGCGAAAAACGTTGCAAACTATAATTAATATATTATTATAATTATATATTACACATAACTATCTACGTCTGTATTAAATATTTCTTAAAAACATAAAAACAAATTTTTTGGATCTTTCTGTAAACGTTATCAATCGTTTCTTGAAGATCGATTGATTTCATAAGAAACGTTTTCGGGAAGATACCTTTCTTATTTCTCACATCATCCTTTGTGTCACAAAAGAGGCACGATTTTCGGCTTTATAGATAGAGCTCTTTTATTCTCCCACCCTGACTTTCATAAAAAAAACATACGTTTTTGTATTGACACTTTGCTTGATAACGGCTATCCTTTAGATTTCATCATTAACAACATAAATACTAGAATAAAAAAACTCATTTCGACAACTTCTAATAATAGAGTGGAAGAAACGGATGATAGGAGAATTATTGTCGTTATATAAATAAAGTCTCTGATTTTGTAAGACATGCTTTCAAGGATACGAATGTCATGCTAGGCTACAAATGTTTCAACAATCTTAAAAACATTCAGAGTACACAAAGATATTACACCTCATGATTCAATTTCAAATGTAGATTACCGAATTAATTGTGACGATTGCGACGTGTCTTATATTGGCCAGACAAAGAGGCAGTTAAAAATTAGAATGAAGGAACATCGTGGTAATATTTCACGTGAGGCTTCCCAGTTATCGGTCATCTCACAACACAGATTGGAGAATAACCATGATTTCGATTGGGAGAATATTTTGATTCTTGATGTGAAAAAAATTTTTACAAACGACTGATTTCTAAGATGATCCACATAAAAGAACAATCACACGGTCTAAATATAATTAACGATATTGACATGTTAGATGCTTCTTATTTCGATCTTTTAAACAAGTTGAAAGTTTCATGATTTTGAATATAACGATTTCCTCCCTTCTCTAAACTTTCGTTTTGAGATAACATGTTTATAACTGCTGCCTCTTCCCTAACAGCACGCGACATACTGCGTATCATCCCATTTTCATACTCAATATTGTAAGAAATTTCCGAGCATGCGGCACTGACAACGACCTCTTAAGTCATTGTATTGCATGAACAATCGATTGTTCATATCGATTGTAGTAACGCGATACTGACGGTGGCGCTGACGAGCCCGAGCTGCGACCGCGCTCGAGGCCACGCCTGCGGCCACGTGTGAGATTTCGCCCGGCTCGCGTAGTGATACAACACGTTTTACTTTTCTCGCAGCTTTTATGGCATTTATCTCAACTTATATATACGTGGTTTCTGTGAGACGTACGACCGCGTTAAAGGTTTCTCTTTTTGTATTTAAATCGTCATAGACGTGGCTATTAAAAAACTACTGTGTTCGTTCGATAAAAAGGATTCTTTATTCCAACGCATTCAACACCAAAAACCTAATCGATTTCCACAAACAAGTTTACAATATGTATACTGTATACTGTACTCATCCGTAACGTACTGAGATATACGGCATAACGTCATTTCAGTATTATTCGGTTTTCTGTCGCGCGCGTATGTTCTCAGGATTTACGCAGTGGTATAAAAGTGATACATACGCTTTTTCATCGCACGCGTATGGATATGATACGTACGCCTTTTTATCGCGCGCGTATATTCTCAGATTTAACTGAAACTATATCAATGCCCGCGTTCAGCAGAACTCAGCGCTAGCAAGCGTTTTGCGCTTATTGTTAAAGCAGCCATAGGATAGGATCCATAATCGATGTATGAGATATCAAAGGTAATCTTTTTACTTCTTTACTTAATATTTTGTACATTATAAAATAACGTTAGCGAAATAATTTGTAGATATTAATTAAGTA
>QVNW01003985.1:0-21017 GCA_014825475.1 Pseudomyrmex flavicornis
TTTTTTTTTTTTTTTTTTTGTTGCAGGTAGACACGCCCGATAGTGTTTTGCAGAGCGGGTTGGGTCTCGGACCCGACATGGGGCACACGATTCTTCGTTCGATGGTGGATCCCCGAGATTACGATCGACTGAGATACTTACAAATGAATGGCGGTCAGCCAAACAGTTTTGAGGAAACCATACACAGGGTAAATAACACTTGTTGTTGTTCGCATCTCGAATATTTTTTTATTTTATTTCTAGCGCTGTGCAGCTATACTCTATTACAAGAAAATAACGCTTAAAACCGTCTCAATAATGTTTGAGAAAATAATTTCCGAGGTTTTTGATTTTTGCGTAATTTTGCTTGTACTACGCGCTTGCACACATTTTTCCTTTTTTTTTATAATATCACTTCTCGCGAGTGAAAGCAATTTGCTCTTGTACAATCTATCGTTGATCCTTGAATTCTATCGGAATTCCCGGGGAGTCACTCGCGGGGAGAAAGTCGCTTTAGCGGCGATAAAACCTTTTTAAACGAAACTTAAGAACGCTTCCATCCCCTTACATTTTTCAGCTGAAAGTTCAAGAGGCGCTGCGAAAGAAAGAGCGATTCCACAAAGAGCACGAGGAGGTGAGTGCACCTTAAAAATCCACATCTTTCTTCCAAACCCAATCCGATTCTTATAACGTGATTTTTTTATCTCGTTCGGGTTTTTAACTAACGAACTTACTTGTAAAGAATCACGCAGGTAAGGCTAATGCCGCAAATCGCCAGCGGCTCTCCGCCGCGCGTTCGCGATTAAATCCTCCCGATCTCCCGCGGCAAATGGGTTGCCCTTATCCTTTCCCGTATCCCCTTTAAATTGCGTAATGGCGCTTCCGTAAGGGATATATATCTCGGGACGCTGCAGCCGCCGCACGCGTTCCCCGCTCACGAGCGCGCGCTCACGTCCCTACGCGTTTTGCGCTCTCGCACACCCGCACGAGCGACAATTTTCGTTATCGCGCGCGCCGATCGTTGATAAGGACGAAGCGCGCGTACGCGCGCGGTATCGCGATTAAGCCTCCGCAAGCCGCTCGCGCGCGGCGTGTTTCGCCTCGTTTATTTTCTTCCCGCGATTTCTCCGTGCATTGCCCGAGATCATCGGGAGCCGACCCTCTTCTTTCCCTCTCGTCGTTCGACTGATATTGGCCCTGGGAGCCCCGGTGGTCTTATCCGATACAATCCTCCGCCCGCTCCCGCATCCGGAATTCTCGCAGGACGAAATTTGCATGTACGCGCTATTACCACAAGGCCATCTTTCTCTCTCTCTCTATCTCCACACCCTCTTTCTTCTTGCGAAACCCCTTCGCGCTACGCGCTCCCGTTCCCCGCTTCGTCCCGTTTGGCGTACGTGCGAGCGTGTCCGTTTATCCCCCGCGCTCTCTTCGGACTGTCTTTCGCCAACTCGATACCTCTTATTATGCAAAGCAGCTCAGATCAGCGCGATATCATCATAATCGTCAATGCGTACCGCGACGTTACGTCGTGAATTTCTTATGCGCGATCCCGCGATATTCTCGCGCCGGACTTTCTCGTGCTTTTCTTATTTTCCGCCGTGATTTCGCATCGTACGCCTTCTTCTTGTCTCGTGCGTGCGATCGCGAATTGTTAAGTTGACAGACACCAATCTCACAATCAGTCAAAACAAAACAAGGAGAAATCCGTGAGCTTACTATGGCTTGATTGAATAATTTCGCGATAAAATTCATCAGCTTAGAGTTGCCGAGGAAGTTTTATGAAAAAATTTTAATAAACACAACTTCTTTTATTATTTCGTTGATCCAGATATGGCCGTCGTTTAAAATTAGTTTGAGCAAATGAAATAATTTTACAATATCTTCGTCTTGTTGATTTTTTTTTTTTTTTTTTTTTTTATTTTATAATCCTCCGATAGAAAACTTATCGTCGTTAATTTATCTCGATTAATAAAGAAATAAAGAATAGAGAGACGGCGAGAGAAAGAGGGGCTGGGACTGACTAAATTAACTACTTGAAAGAGGCACTCGGGATAATGTCGCGCACGCGGCTTTATTAAAAAATTAACTCCTTCAGAAACTTGGCCGAACGTGCCATACAAAAGTCGTCGAAGTCCGTCCTTCCTTCTATCTCCGTGCTCTTATCCTCGATGAACGCCATTATTTGCTGACGAAGTTCTTTTGCAGCAATTTCGCAATTTTCTGATAAAAAAAAAGAAAGTTAACTTTTTCGATAGTTACGCGAACGTTTTAATTTTGCGAATATAATGCCCGAGGATAAAGAAAGAGGAAAAAAAAAAAGAACGTGTCGTGAATGAAAAAGTTGCGCACGAAGAGGTGTCGTCTAATAAAAGTATCGTTAAAGGCGGACTCTAGAAATTAAGCAAAAAATTAAGTAGAAAATTACATGGCGCGCGGTGTGTATAGTCCGCAAATTCCGCAGATATCCGGGTATAATGAGGGAAAAGTGGCGGTTTCAACGTTGAAAACGGGACCGTTTCAATGCGATCGTGCATACCGCGCGGTTCATGCATAAGTGGCCGATGTGTATAATGCGCTGCTTCACGCGAGGCGGAGGAAAGCGACGTATTACACACGCTTCGCACGTAACAACGTCCGAGACTTACGGGCGCGGCTTAGCTCGTTACGTATGTCGCGTATTCCTGTTGAGAATTTCCCGGTTGGCCCCCGTCCCCCGCACCGCTTTGCCAAAAACTACCCATTAGCGGAAGAAGAGGAGCGGCGCGTACAAGAGCTCGAGCTCGAAACGTCGTTAGGTAGTGCGAAGCGAGCGCGGCCGCGAGCCGAGAATTTTTAATTACGCGAGCTACGCGGAATTCTGCGGAGGTTTTTAAAGGAAGGGGAACGTGCGAGAGAAACGGTCGTTGAAATTGCCGAAAACTGGCGGCATTACGGGGGGGCACCCCGCGCGTAAGGGTGCTTGATGTAGTGGCGCGGCGGAAGAACGGGACGAGAAAAGGGCGGAGGTACCGAAGGGAGACATAGGAAGAAATAAAGCGGCCATGTTCCTTTGAGGCTGCGCGAGCAATATGGAAATAAAGGTCGGTATCCGTGTAAAAGTTTTAGTGTCACCTCTACCTCCGCGGGTTTATTACTCCCCGGAGGATCCCTTCCTTCTTTCTCTTCCTGGTTCTCTTCGCTGTGTGTCTTGCGTGTTCCTCTTCCCGCTCTCTTTGCTCCTCCTTTTGTGCGTTCTCGTTTCTTCTCCCTCACTTCGGCTTTTACTTCGGTTCGGTAGGGACCCGACACGGCCGCAGGCGGTCACCTCGACAACCCCCGCCCCCGTCTCTTCCTCTTCTTCTTCTTCCGTCCCGACCGCTGCTGTCCCGATCTTTTTTTCTCGTCCAGGAAGAAACAACCTTCGGCCGAGTCGTCCCTCATCAGAACGTTATTTTTGCAACGTCCTGACCGATAATCGCTTTTCGTTTTGTTTCACTGATTATCGGAAGATCTGCGATCTTCGGACGCAGAAAAATTGCGATATACGTTTGTATATACATGGTGTTTCCTTCTCCATTCTTACACTCATTCGTCTTCGTTCCTCCTTTCTTTGTCGGTTTCTCAAAAACGTCGATGGTGGTCCAGCGGCCGGATAACGGCGATTACCCGCGTAAAAGAACCCGCGCGCATGTAAGTTCTCGGTAATACCATTTAGATTACACGCGATTGCCGCGCTACCGCGGTAGCGGGGGCATCTCTCGGCATGAAATTCAGTCCTTGGGCGCGCCATTACTTCAATTAGCTACTTACGTAGAAATGCAATTTGCGTAGAGGCGGCACGTAGACGATGGCGCACAAAGTTTAATGAGATTCTGACATATTTCAATAATATACATATATATATATATATATATATATATACTTTATATATGTGTATATATATATGTATAGATTTAATAGTTGTCCGCGGAGCTTCTGGAATTCGGCTTAATCGCCGCATTTCAAGTTTATAAAACTCGTTTCTAACAAGAAAATATAAAAGTTGAGTCGCGTGTAACTACCCGCGTGATGAGAGCTCAGTTTTGATCACTAATAAGTTTTCTTACACGTTATATGAATCGTCTGCGTCTTCTCTTACGTATTTAATTTAGTTTTCTAAAAGATCCATCACGTGTAAGTACAACGCGCATATTTAACGACGGAAAGAAGAGCATCGTACTTTTAAAATTATTATTATAATTTTTTTTTTTCTGTTCGAAAGAAATATCGTTAAATGCAATTTGTGCGCGATTCGATATAATTTCGAAATCAATGACTCAGCAGCGTAAACGAGTCGATCGATTTGAATTCTCATCTCTCCGCGATAATCGCGCAAGAACTCCGCGCTGCATGCCTTGCGCAATCGATGAAAGCAATTCCGCGAGTACGCAAACATCGAGCGGGAGGGAAGCGAACGCGACTAATAGCAGTTTTAATCACAATGCCGGATAAACATTTACCGACGACCTCGTCATTGTGCTTGTTTCAGATACTGAGGGATATCCGGCAGGGTTTAATGCAGCTAGGAGTAGACAGACGGGGTCAGCTCCCCGAGGGTAAGTACATCAAGGACCCAACCTCCAGCTAGTTGTCGCCTTGTCTCTCCGCGCGAACTGTAACCCCGGCTCTTTGCGAGAACCACCACCTCCGCTCCCTGCGCGCACGTGTAAGAGAAGGTTACGTATATATATGTGTGCACACACGTGGTGACACCTGTACGTGTGCATGCACATGTACGAACGAAACGTGCACGTGCCCGACGCCGATTATATATATGAGAGAATCGACCCCTGAGTGCTTGACACCTCGTACGTAGTCCTCCCCGCTCATTCTCGCGAGACTCATTTCGAGCATTCGTTTCCTGATGGCTCCCCTCGTAGTCTTTTTCAGGAAATCTCGCTCCCCGTAGCCTTCGCGATAAAACGGGAGCGCAAACCGGAGTTAGACCCGCGTCATCTTTCGAAGAGACGCGGAAGAGAGAAAGAGAAAGAGAGAAAAAAAAAAGAAGATCTCGGTGTAATAAAGCCTGCTCCCTTGGCGTTTAATGTGGAAAACTAGTGAGATTTTTCTAAACTTTTTGAATTCGTGTAACCAGAGAAAAAAATATTTGAATCGCGACGGGAATAATTAATGATGAGAAATAATAATTACACGCCGAGATTTAATGTTACATCGTACATTCCGGCACGAATGAGGAGCACGCCCTATGCTCTTTATTGTCGATTTATCACCACTGTGGTGGTTTTATTTTCTATTCAGCATACACACACATACACACACACACACACAAAGATCCGCTGCGGCGCCGTGAAGCCCTTCGTGTACGCAAACTAATCTTGTTATTGTTAGTGCTCGCTACCTTCATTTTCCAAACCCTCTTCTGCTGCGTTCGCCTTTCTTCGCGCAATCGTATGCACGCTTGTAATTCCCAGGTTTTCGCACGAAGAGAGAAATCTTTTAAAATGTTTCAACAACCCGGTCGTTATTAAATCCAACTTAGTCCGGAATTTGCAACAAATGGTTATATTTTCAATTTTTTCGCGAGATGGTGGTAACTTGTTTTTGAAAACACTAAATATATCGTTATTACGACATGATGCGGGGTATCGATTGTCGATTAATACGTTTTTGTTTTTTTTTTCCATTCTCTCGATTCTCAACCGGGCGAATGCGGAAACCAATCGTTTTGTGATTATTAATTCCTATGACTTTGAAACAGTAAAACAAAAAAAAATAAAAAAAACGGAACGCATTATTGATCCGTAGATGACACGTACATGTACGACGAAGACGCGCGATGCGGAGGCGCAGGTCCCGGACCGGGCGGTCAACATTGGTACGACGAACCCCCTTACGAATCCGATCCCGAAGACTTTCTCATGGGAGCCAGCGGCGGTCCGGTCCCTACCGCGACTATTCAAAATGGAAGGTAATTTAAAATAAATGTAAAATCTCAAGTGATCATTGCAGGCAAACACTTCGATCTTAAAAAATTTTGTTAACGTACAATAAATATAAAAATAATTAAGGATCTTAATTAACTGGCACGATCAAAACGCCAGAGTGTGCTTTACATTAAACATGAGGCCGGAAACTCGAGGGGAGGGTGTGATCTCCCTTCGAACAGCTGGCGATATCAGCCTGCCGCGCGATCGTTCGAGGAAAAGCGCCACGTCGACGATGCGAGGTCTCATCGTTCCTCAGGGTCACAATAATCCGCCAACGATTATACCCCTCACCCACTCGAGAGCATCCCGTGAGAGCGGAGATTATGCGAGTAGCGACGTGCAGGTAAGTCTACAACGTTCGACGGTCTCCCGGGCGCAAGCATCACAAGCGCGCCATTCTGTTGTCTCAAGCAAAGTCTCTTTGCCCTCTCCCGACACCGCCAAGTTATATCGTTTCACACGCGCTTCGGTGTTAGCGATGTAAGCGGCGAAACGTTTATATAGTTTTGAGCTAACTCTCGTGAAAAGTAAGCAGCTAAATCGCGCAATGTAATTTCATATTGTTTGAAAAATAATCGAGCTCCGGCAAGAATATATTTGCACGGTCATGTGCATGTTTAATGATAATTAATTCATCGCGGAATAAAGAAACAACACGTGCTATTTCCGCACTACGATTTCGTCGCTCGAGAATTATCGAATTATCGCGTGTCCCAAATAAGTGTCATGAACCTCGTTAAGTCCGTGGGTAATGTTATTGCGCCGAAGCGTAATGTCGAGGGAACCGAATAGTCAGTCAGATAAATCCCGTTATAGATTCCGTAGCCGTCACACCGCGGCGGAATTACATTAGTCGCTACTGCGTTGCGATAAATAGCACGCAGAGTCCGCAGACTTGCTTCAGCAACCCTCCCCGATTCGATCTCCCTTCGCGGAGAGATCCCACGGGGAACGGGGGTATGTGCGGGAGGAAGGAGACGCCTATATATACGTTCTCGCGGGCGCACGTCACGGCGTGATTTATTTAATTTTGGGGCTGCAGAGTGTGAGCTCGAGACTGTCGACTGTGTCGGTGGACACGAGTAGGAGCGACCAGCCTACGCTGGGTGGTCGCCAACCCGACCGGCCGGAGCACCACCCGCACCACGAGCACCATCACAACCATCGCCATCACCACGAACATCACCACTCGGTCTCGCCGCGTCCCAATCAGCGTCACCCTGCTACTAGCACGACCGTTACCGCCAACACCGTCGACGCAACGTCACCGCAAAGCAACGCGCAGCGTCGCCCGGTTCCCAGATATGTTCGTATGCAACTATGCCGAGAGAGAATCTAATGGCTGAAACCAAACGTAGATCCTTTGTACGCTCTATCCTCTGTCCAATCTCCTCCCTTGCAAGGCAACACATCAGAGACCAGTTTCCATAAACTACTAACCCACTTTCTGCGCACTTGTGTGTTTCACGCGTGACGTACACGCTCGGTCCATTATGTATGCGCGCGGGGAGGGGGCGTTTTTGAGTTAGGAAACGGGAGATCCCGCCGGATTAGATTGCACTTATACGCCTCGGCGCTCGTGAATATGAATTTTTCATTCGCGTTTGTACGCGCGCATGCCGCTGAGTGAACTATGTTACTGTGAATATCCGCAGTTGAGAGAAAGAGAGAGAGAGATAGATAGATAGATAGATGTTGGCTCAGCGAATTTACGCACCGAGAGCGTATTCGATTCATCTCGTCGAGCGGGCGCTACGAGATCCCGCGGATTGTTTGCGAGGAATCAGACGCGACGGCGCGGCCGGTTGAAATCACATCGAATTTACGTCAGTCAGTCAGTCACTTCCGCCGCTGCAGTCGGGGCAAACATTTCTTCGTCGATTTTACAAACTTAATAACACGATCCGGTACCATTTTCGCGGTGGATCGTTGTTTGCCGGCGTTTTATTTGAATTGCCGGGAAAATCGCGCGTCTCTCCAGTATAATTTTCTCGTCGAAATTTTCTCCGACGAAAGATCGAATCTAAAGTGTATGTCTCTCTCTCTCTCTCTCTTTCTTCGGCGGATAAAGTGCTTCCGTGTAAAATTGGTGCGAGACATGCACGTGGTGGAGTCTCGATTTGTATCTCGGTCGCGGTTTTCACCAAAAATCAAGATAGGTCGCGGAAGCGTGTAACGTTGTAATAATAGAGTGACATTCAGGCGCAAAAACCCTCGAGAAGCTCGTAAATCTGATCAGAGCTCCAGAATAAGGTGCCTCATTTCCTGCTCTGACGCCTACACAGCACTGACAGCCTCTATAAGTATATGCATATGTATAAATAATACTCACACACTGACACGCCAATGTTAAGTATATCACTAACTCATCTATAAACCGCGGGTGTAAGCCCGTGTATATATATATACGCTATATACTACTTACTTCTCATGAAACACGCAACTCCCCCTCTATATATTGTATTAATATCGACTGTAAACGTGGCTAACGTGATACTTCAATCCTTGACATGTGTATATTATATTTTGCTAACTAACTGTATTTGGTTTTTTATCTCTAACGCGAAAGTTATCTCGAAAGACGCAGAATGTGTGTCGGGAGAGCAACAATTAATTAAGCGCTTGAAATTACCACCGCGGTTTGAAACTTGACGTTTAACAAGCGGAACAAATTTTTTCCTTTTTTAAAAATAAGTTTTTTATTTTTTTAATAAATATCTCAATAAAAAAAAAAAAAAAAAAAATACTCTTTCGAGATTGCTCTCGCTTGCACGTGCGATATAACATTCTTAACATTCTTGTTGGGTACCGTCTTCATACTTGTGTGCCTCCCACATTTGCTCTATCACTTGGTGACAGTATTCGATCATTACTTAGCGAATATATGCTATGTATCGGCCTTGTCTAACAAAAGCATCCGCGCGCTACATAAAACCCAATCATAGTGTGTGATCCGCTTCTCCCTTAATGCGCTGCCAAGAACCGTTTCTGCGAGTATCAAACATTTTTAGAGCCGGAGTAGCGGCGAGGAGGGACTGTCGCCGAGCCAGAGCAGCGACTACGAGGATCAAGAGGAGCTCGAGAGTCAACACTCGGCCGCAGTACACACAGTATGTAATGTATAAAAATATTCCTTTGAGAGTGCGCGCGGATCTTCTATTTCTTCGCGCGCGCGTGTATGTTTGTTGTTGTGTTCGCGCTGCTATATCCTCTCTTGCTTGCCACAATTTCCGCGTTAAGATGTGGCGCGCTCTTCTTAGTCACTGTTACGCGACCGGAAGCAGGCGATGTTCAACAACAATAAACGACAACTGAGAAAAATACTCGCACGACTATTGTCACACTCGCGCCATTAGCGAAAAATCACAACAAAGTATATTTTTTTTCTCTGTATTCTCTTTGTTTCATTATATTGAAGTAGATGTTTTCGTAAAGCTTCGAATGTGATATTCGTTTTGATGCGCGCATTTCGAGAAAAAAAAAAAACAATTCTGTGAAGCAGAAAGATTATCAAATGAAACGAACCATTGCGCGTAGAAACACGTTGCAAGATATTTAGTTTGTAATGCCACTTTGAAGTCCGTCATAATATTCGATGCGACTGCAAGTTTGCAGTTTAATATCGGTAATACAAGCTCGAGTTCACTAATCTCATCCGGAAACTAATCCGCGTTTGCATTAAACCTGCAGTTACGTCTGTCACGAGTACAAGCTTTGATCGTATGCCTTAATGAGTATGTCTATCATTTAATAAACGCGATATGACAACGCGACGTACAATATGTAATCTCCAATAATGGCATAACGTAGCTATTTCGTTGTTATTGTATAAGCAAATGGAAAATACAACATGAGGTTTCCGTCAGAAAGTAACAGACCGAAATTAGAGATGCTCGATTTTGATAGCATCGTTAATTTTCTCTGTGAGTTTAGCATTTATTTATTCTTCTTAATTAATATTCTTCTTAATTAATTAATTTATTTATTTATTCTCCGAAAATTTGCAAAGTTAAAATTACTTAAAAAAATATATTTTTGGAAGAAGATATAATTTCGAAATATATTTATTTATTATATAACGCTGTACATATTTTTGTTTAATATTCTATAATTCAAAATCTATATCGGTCGATTTATATTTAGCGTTATTTGACGTTAAATATAAATTACTTATTCCGTCAGGCGATCGTTCGGCGCGACTTTCCATCGCGCATTCCAGAACGCCATAAATGCATGATTGAAAACGAGGTCAATTGGAGATCCTTATCCCACATTTCCTCGATTTAATTAACGCGTCTTCGAGTGTGACCTCGTCGCTCTGAGAAAGCGTTCTTTTATCTCTCGCCTGATCGACGCGCATTCAAGCGATAAATGAGGCACGTATTACGGGCACAAAGAGCGAGAGAGAGAGAAAGAAAGAGAGATGTGAGGTTCTGCGAACTGTTTTCCAAAACTCAATTAAAATTTCCAGTCGGAGGCTAGCGCCTTGCTGGAGGGCGACGCCAGGGCGGGAATCGCGGGTCGAGCGAGAAATTTGAGGCACGACGTGCAGCGGAAGATCTCGAGGCTGCGCCAAGACCGCGCGTCCTCGGAAGCCTTTCCGTGCAGCGCGAGCAGCGTCGAGAGCTTGCCGAGCGGAAGCGGCTCTAGCACGCAGGCCTTGGTACGCGCAGGAAGCAATCACAGCTCGATATCCTGCGAGGACCGGGACGCAACCAGCCCGACGTCTATCGGCCCGGTCCTCTGTCGTGCGAGGGCACTGGTGGACTACACTCCCAGCCCGTACGATAAGGACGCGCTAAAGTTCAAGGTCCGTTCTCTCCCTCTTTCCTCGCCCTTCCTCGATAATTGATTTACGAGCGAAATTTCGCGCAAAACCTTCTCGCGTCGAAGCATTAACGACGTGGGCGGCGCGGGAAGTAGTTCGTCGCGAAATGTAATTATTATACGAAAGGCGAGTTGTACAACTCGCGCAACCCGTGTGCGTTCAATCATTTTTAGCTTCTCTCTAGTTGATGAAAATTAAATTCTTCTCTCAGATCTTTCATGTTGTAACATATATTGTTTTTTTGGGCATTTTTATAATTGATTTTTCTTGTACGAGTCGCTCGAAGAAAATCACACGAGAGGTGTGTATTTGGCGAAAAGGTGAGTTTTCTCTCTCGCGAATTGATCGCGCGGTAACGCTGTTTCAGAAAGGGGACATAATCGATGTGGTGCAGATGAACAAGAGCGGGCTGTGGAAGGGCGTCGTGCACAACAGGATAGGCCACTTCAAGTTCATAAACGTCGAGATACTGAACGACAGAGTGCCGAGGCGGGGGGAGCCGGAGCGGGGCAAGTGGGGTCAGAGATACAGGCAGAAGCCGGGATCCGTTCAAGAGCTCTTGCAGAGAATGAATCTTCAGGTAGAGAGACAGAGAGACAGAGTGAGCGAGCGAGCAATATCTCTCGCCGCGCGGCTCTCGAACAAACTGATTCGCATTTGCATGACGTCGAATGCAAAGTAGAGAGAAACCTGCTTTTATACGTTTCTTTATATTCGGTGTCCCTTGCGCGCTCCTCTTCTTTCCCGCGTTCCTTCCAGCCCTTCTCGCCGCGTTCTCTCACCCTTCGCGCGGTCCGCTTTCCCGACTTATACTTTATTATACAACTCGCGCAAACGATGACGAACGCTTTTCGTTCGATTTTCTGTTTCTTTTCATTCTTTACTCTTCTGTTTTTTTTTCTCGTTTTTGTTCTTATCTCGCTTGTCTCTTCCGTTTGCCTCTTTGAGTGATCGTCAATTTTTCGAGTTCATTAATATTTTATGATTAATTAGCAAAAACATTTGTGATCATTGATTGCTTCCCATTGATTTTCGCCGGGAGAAAACGGATTCAAAATTTCTCGTAAAATTTACGGCTGAGAGAGATACGCGTATCTAATTTTCGAACATCCCGTGTAATCTCGCGATTCGGCGACAGATTAGGTTTTCGATCGTGATTCACTGCTGAATGTTCAAGAGGCGCGTCCCACCGAGTTTCTCTGGTCGAAGGGACGGAAGCGACGGGAACAAAATGATAGGGCGAGGAGTCGCTGTACCGGAAACGTCGGTTCCGATTCGGGGAGCCGCGCCACTTAATTAAGCCACTATGATCGATCGTTTAATGAGCTTCGTGGATTCGTCCGTGCGCGCGCGCCTTTTCAACGTCTCTCGTAACGATGTACATTTAATTGAAGCCCGAATGACCTTCTGCACGAATTATATCAGCGAACGAGGGATCTAAAGTATCTTCTTACCGGCTGACTGAATCGGGCTGTCGTTAAGTTTCGTACATTACCCGTAGCGACCCTCCAAAACGTTTTCAATTATTGAATATCTTAGAAGTCGGGATACTCGAGATTCTTTGAAGAAAGCATGTCGTCATAATTACGACGGTTCTTTTACGTCAAATCGAGCTTGTCAAATCGAGATTTTCTTTCGCTTCGACGTGATTTCATCACATCGAAACGTGTGAATTTTGGCAAAACCGTTTCCGATTAATAAATAAAATTATATAAATAATAGCAGAGAAGTTACATCGTAAGTTTAAAAAATTGTGATCGTGTTTTCGACGCGTGTTTATTTATTTTCGAGCAAAAAACTTCGCAGCTCGATTTTTCAATCGAAGTGCGGAGAAGCGCCGTGCTGAAAACGGCTCATAAAAATTCCGCGAGCTCCCTTCGAACGTATATAAACTACGAGCGCAATTCGTGGCACAAGTGAACTATCAAACCTCTGTTAAGATGGAAGTAGTATCTCAAAGATGAATGTTCCGCTCGCGCAGGAACATATTCCAGTTTTTGTGCTGAACGGATACGAGGATCTGGAGCTCTTCAGGGAGTTGGAGGCGGCGGATCTCGACTATTTGCGTATACATCAACCCGAGCACCGTGCCAAGATACTCACCGCCGTGCAGCTCCTGCACGATCTCCAGTGTGAGTATAGTCGAACGTATAGAGCGGCTGCTACACACACAACACATGTATTATTCACGTTTTCTTTCCCTAAAGCCTTTTTCATCATCGTCGCTATTTGTTTTATTGCACGCATCACGTTACAATTACGAGTCAGTCATGTCTTTTCTCGAATAATATTGTGTTTCTTCTTAAAATAAATTGTTTTAACATCAATGTAACAAAAGAAACACCGCTGAATAAGAATTTTCAGATTTTATTTAGATTTTTTACTTTCAATTTTTATTTTTCTATTAATTAAAATGAAAATTTTTCAGAATAACGCGATTTAGAAAATCACTTTGCACATAAATTACAACACACGTGGTAGAGCATGTTGTAACACTAGACCCACAAGAGAGCGTAAATTGAATCGATATCTCACGCTCACGCGCGCGCCTTTTTCGCACCTTTCTTACAGCTGGCAGCGAGGGTGACCTGGCCTCGAGTTCAGAGGGCGACGAAGTCAGCCGTCTGGTCTTAACCTCCGGCCAGACGTCCGGCCACTGTTCTCCCTTTAACCGACGCCAATTCCCGCGGGACTCGGGCTGTTACGACGCGCACAAGAACACGACCAGTCGGCGGACCATCAGTCCGGAATCGAGCGCGACGTCGGCGAAGCTGTCGAGGGAGAATAATCTGGACGGCGCGACGGCAGCGACGAAGAACGCCGGCGGCGCTATCGCCACGGAAGGCGGTCATCTGACCGACTCGAAGAACGATTTCCATCCTAACATACCGATCTCCGGCACGGTGGTGAGTCAGAAGGAGAACCAGTTCGAGAAATCGCCGTTGCTGCGGGGCAGCAATGTGCGGTATATCGCGAAGCGGGGCAACTTCGGCGAGACGGTGGTGATCGAGGACGCCTGCGAAGGCGGCCAGAAATTAGGCGGTATGGTCAAGTATATGGTCGGCGGTACCAATGACCTTGGCCTGGAGAGCGCCGGCAACGTAACTGGCCTGAGTCAGCGCGGTTGTCTCAGCGAGAAGTCCAGCGACTCCGGCGTCAGCTCGTCCAGCATCAGCTCGGCGCCCCCGCCCAGAGACAAAATGCTCGCCTCGGCCAGCGCCGCGTCGGACTCACCGACCAAGAACTTCGGTAACTTCACGAGAATGTCGCCGGCGTCTCAAAGCGGCAGCAAGAATCAAAGTAACGACGGGAGTTTTCAATGAGACACGGAGCAACGAATCGGTAGGCCGGTGAATCGCGACGCGACGTTGAGCTCGATGATGAGGAGAATGGAATTAAGGGAATCGCGTAATAATAATTAACGGGGAATAAGGCCGACGAGAAGCTAAGTGTCTTAGTTTTTTGGAAACTCGAGAGAAGAGTTGCAGCAGCGCCTACGATTCGCGAGAAAGGTAAGGTGATGTCGGGATCAATGATGTGCGAATACTTTCAGATATTTTGATCCTTTCGTAACGAAGTATTTCTTCCATGAAAAAAAAAAAAAACTTTCATATTTAATAAAATAATTGCGGCAAAATAAAAATGATCGCGAAATTAGTACCTAATTGACAGTTGCGAAGTATCGTGCTCAAACGCGTCTCGACTCGAATACACATAGTCGTCGAGGAAGTACCGGGATCTCGTTTAATAATTCCCGTCACGCGGTGGCGCGCGAACAGAAAGTCTAATATCTCGTGACGCGCTCTCCGATATTAATGTCGGGGGAACATTTTGTTATTCCGTATCTCGGATATTTGGACGCGGCGGGAAGAACTGAGGGCAAGAATCGCGAGCGGAACGAGCGAAATTCCGGCAGTTGTAACAAGAGCTCCCCGGAGAGAGGATCACTGGGTTGGAAGTCAAAGGTTTTTTGCATTTCGCGTCGCATTTGATTCCAACGAATTGCACTCGACGGAAAAAAAAAATAAAAAATAAAAAAAAAAAAAAAAAAAAAAAAAAAAACTGCCGGTCATCATTTCATCGATCTTAGCACACACCTGGCCGATCGCTCTCGGCATCTCGAAAAACCAACCAAATCACACCCACGCCCGTATAATAAAACGTGCGTAATTAACAATAAGCGAAATTACTATGTGATACGGTAGCAATATACGATCGATTAATCGAATAGGTAGCGAAATGAGGAAGAGAAGGAAATGACGGCCACACAGCGACGCGACGACGCGAAATCGTCGTCGTGATCCATTGCGTACAATAAATAAATAAAAAAAGAAAGAAAAAAAGAGAGAGAGAGAGAACGAATGAAAATTCTTTGTGACAAACGCGTCCATTAGTTTTTGATTTCGCGCACGATGTTATCAAGTCGATTTTATCATCGCCGGCGACAACCTCGCGATTAATCACGCCGCAAATTTATAGTTTCGTCGATGTATACACAGTTCGTAACAGTTCGAAAAACTGCCAGCGGCTATCAAATTCTTAATCTCTCGTCGAACGGCGCGATCTCTTATCATACGTATCTATACACCATTTAAATATATATATATACTTTAAACTTTTGTACGTTCTATCGATCTCATCGCTAGAAGACACGCGCGAAATAGTCAGGAAATTCGTTCCCGAAAGAAACGCATTCTTTCGGGAAGGAGCAACGCACTTTCCGCTTTAACATAGGCGAACTCGCGAGGATATCCATCTTGTTCAGCGATACAGACGGATTATCGGATCACAGGATGCCTTACGAGCGCTTTTCACTTACGTAGCTTCTTTACGCGATTCTATATATATATAAACGAAGCTCTCTCGGACGTCAGGAGCTTGCGATATCGAATGACCCTTTTACTTTTCATCGTTTGCGTAATTTTATAACAAATATATATATACATATACGAAGTAGAAGAGACACAAATTTTCACGGAGAGTTATAAAAAAAAAATTTCGGCGTCGAAAAATCGCGGCGCATCGTCACCTCGGATTTTTGCTTATTATACATATACAGATCGACAATCTCCCCATCGTCGATGCGACTCGTTCAAGTTCTTCGTCACGATGGTTAAAACCTGTGTACATGTGTATATTGACCACACCGCGGGAGAGGGAAACGTTGAAAGTTACAGAGATTTTTGTATGTACATAAAGATTATATTATAACGCGTAGAAACTCAACGATGTTTTGTATTAATCTTGCCCGTTTGCCAAAACTTCAGACTTTAGACTAAAAAAAAAAAAAAAATATATATATATATAATATATATGTATATGTATATCGTGCAGTTGGATCTTTATATATGTATATGTATATATATCCCTTGTATAGTGTAAAATCATAGATAAATTTACGAGACGCGGGAGCGCAATCAGAAAAAGGGCTCGCGGGAACAGACGTGTGATGGGCAGAGCCGAGAAAAGCCCGACGGATAATAATATAAATCGTAAGTAATAAATTTTTTAGTTGAGACGTAAAGCGACGACTCGACGAAGCGCATTATTAATGTAAGTAAGAATAAGGAAAACGAAAAGAAACAATAACACACTCGCTCTGAACGAACGATCGAAATTACTGATGTGAAGCAATCAATGAAAAGCAGAATTGGTGATATAACTAAAGAGAGAGGATCTTGCGATTTCGTCTTTCGTTCACGATCACACCGACACTTTTTTTGTATTGTCGTCATCTACGTATAGAACGCGCTTCTTTTATCTTCGTCGCGCGCGCGCACCAACAATCGCAATCACGAAAAACGAGTCGCGAACACACACACACACACACACACACACACATACACAAAATCCGATTATGTGATCCAGAAATCGGCTATGTTTAGAGATCGAACAAGTAGTCGCAAGTTGCTTCCAATCGACACGCTGAGGGATTAATCAACGTCGACACGCTCGATCGCGGCTGCAATATGTGATTTTGGCGAGATCGAAATTTCGAGAGATTGAAGTAGCGTCCTTCTTTTCTCGAACTCGGTGCGACGATCCGATTCGAGAAAAACATGTCCGATAAAGGGCGCGTCGATTTCGATTTAAGTCCGCTAGTTTATCCGTTCCATCATGAGTGCTAACATATAGAGAATGAATGAGATTGCGAGAGGAGGAACACAAATCGCGGCGAAGAGAAGTGAGAGAGAGATATACACACAGAGTTTGAAAATGAAGTGTGCATGTATGATGTGCGCGTGTGCGCGTGTATGAGATAGAAAGAGGGAGGGACAACGCGATGTTAAATTAATAACGAGTTTATGAGAGTACGAGAATAGACACGATAGTGATTTTTATTAGCTCGGGAAAATTACGCAGCATTCGATGTAAAGTACATTCATTCTAATCGTAGACCCCAAAGGCGCAGTAATCGAAATAGGTAATTTTAAGCGAATCTTTAAAGAGATACGGAGAGAGAGAGAGAGAGAGAGAGGCGAGTTGTTGGTTGGGGAGAATATATGAAGGCCTACGGCGTAGCCCTACACGCCTCTCGAAACGGCGATCGTCGGTTAAAAAGCACATACATACATAAATTATATTATTTCGCCGATCGAAAAGCCGCGTTTAGGGCCGCCAAGTCGCTAGCGGAAGAAGTTAAACGTTTATGTAGCGGTCTAGTCCATTTTTCTCGCGTGATTAACACAAAATATAATGTAAATAAAGTAATACAAAATAAAAATAAAATAAAATAAAATAAAATAAAATAAAAAAAAACGAAAGACGCAGATCTAGAGAGAAAGAAGAAAATAAAATAAGAAAAAATAAAAAAAAATAACAAGCAGCGATTGCGGCCGCGAATTGGCGCGCGATCGCCGGACCTTTTTATAAGCTGATTTTGTATTTATTGGTTAAATTGCGGGATTTATATATAGATGGTTATACACACCGAATCACACGTAATTCTTATCGTCTCTCGGTTCTCGTATGGTTTTCAGCGATAAGTGTTAATTTATTGACTGTGAATAGAAAATAAACGATGGAAGATTCAAACGAGAAGAGAAATCGCCTCGTATTCCGCCCCAGTTGAACTCCCATCCGATTCCATAATCCCGTCTGATTATCCCCGCTCGACGCAACGAAGCAGATGTGCCAGTATAAACGGTAAGTGCCTTAATTAAGACAACATGTACAGCATGTAATCTCCTTGTCAAAAGTGCGCTGAAATAAATGACGGAGAATCTTAATTAAAGCGAGTTGGAAATTACCTCATTAATGAGCAATAAGACGCGCTTCGTTCAATATAAAATCGTTGACTTTGCCACAGCCAATTTTCTTTTAAATAAAATAATAGCTATTTTTTTAACGCATTAGAAAAGTAGAAAAAAAAACAAGATAAGTAAATAAGTTTTTCTCGCAAAGCAGCTTATCGTATATTTAATACGTTTCTCACAACCGCAAGGCCTCGCCTGACAATTCCGCGCGCGCGTGCGGTGCATACAGCAGATTAATTAGAAAGGCAAATGCACCGGTCGGTTTTAAACAATGCAAAGTGAATTGCGGAAGATTCCGACGTCGTCGTCGGCGACGTTTCCCGTCCGTTTCGTTGCGGGCCGCGCAACCGTGTTTTCAGAAAATACTCGCGCGCAAACGAGAATAATTAGACGTTTCTTGCCCGATTAACGAGAGCTCTCTTCCGACGCGTTAAGCGTCGCGCGGATGTCTTTTCATAAGTACGCGACGCCAATCCTTCCTTTAGCGCTTGCCAACGCAAGACCATTAGCGGGAAGAAGTTCCCGAATGACGGACGACTTCGGCGCGCCGCGCCCGCTGCACGGTAACTTCAACGCCGCCGCCGCCGCGCAAACTTCGCGCTTTGGTTATCTGCTATTACTTAGGAAAGATTCTCTTATTTAACTATCTTCCCCCGCTCGCCGCGTAATTGTGGAAACTCCGACGAATGCAGCTCCTCCCGTCGTTTCCTCCCGCGCGAAGCCTCGGCTGCAATGCACCGCGACGATCGTTATTCTCGTTATAATTCTTGCGAATTATTGCTGCATTTTGCCGCGTCGCAATTCAATTATGCGCAAAGAATTCACGCATAAATATTATACGACAATATTTTGTATAACTAAGTAAAGTAATTTCAAATTTATAATTCGAACAAATTTGATTTTTATGCGACATCCTCTTCGTCTTCTAATTTTATCACACTTTTACGATACGCCGGGAACGTGTCACGGATTCGAACTCGTGTCCTGAAAAACGGGTTAGACGAGCGAAAAAAATCTTTCGAAAGAAAGTACGGGATAGGGAGGCATTTAGTAATGTATGTAAATGCACCCTCCGAGAATCGGCGCTACGCGAATGTTACACCGCATGTACGTGTTCATTCGTAAGCTTTATTCCGTATCCTCGAGGGAGAGACAGCGCGAACTTTTTAGCGCGCCGGAGATTATGACGGTAATAACTCGACGAGTTTCTTTGGCCGCCACTCCGCGTGGACAAAAATTCCTCATTCGCCTTGAGGATGAGATCTAATTTAACTTTTAGGGTCGCGTCGCGCAATCACGGCGGCTGATTCGGACGAGTTACATTTGAGTATCATTTGCTTCGTTACTACACCTCGTTTGGCGCGAAAAAGCGTCTTTTGCCAAAGAGTCTTTCTCGTTGTTAAAAAAAAAAAAAAAAACGCACTCGTGACATTCGTTACATTATTGCACGCATATCTCTGAGATATTATCATTGAATGGTCTCACGTACGTATGAAAAGCTTGAGCTATACACATTTCTCTCATCGATAAAGTCGTTAGAAGGAAGATATCGATCTTCAAGTCTTCTTATCTGAATTGTGCGGAATTGACGCGCGATTCATTGCCGCAATTTTAATAATACAATCGGGGGCCGCGCGCATTTGCTGTATTTCTTAAGCGAGAGATTTATCGCGTAAAGGATATTTGTCCGCATTCGTTGTAGTATACATACATATATATATATATATGTTATAAATCGCAATCGATATCGTCTCTACCGCAACCGGTCCCGGTTATCGGATGCGATCGGGCAAAACGATTGGTTATGCCTCGCGCGAGGACTTTTGCGCCTTTTGCACGCCCATAACAACCTTAATTACTGTCCACGCTAATGAATCAACGGCGATATCGCTATTGGCACTACTGCGTGTATATAGCTTGAGCTGCCGGGATGAGACGAGAGATTGCCTCGCACCTCGAGGCGAGATAAAAGCGTTCCGTTTTATTCTCCGCTCCCTTTTCCGCAATGCGCTTACGCGTCGAGGAGGCCGTGCGATCGGTTCATCTATTTCTATATTAGACCCGGCGAGAGAACAGTCGTAAATCAAGTCCCGCGCACATAAGCCCCGCAATACGTGCCACCCTAAATAACTACATTTCTTCGTGCCATAATGAAAGCTGCTTGATCGTTACAGATTGCCAATGAAGGCAAGCTAATACCCAATAATTGCTGATTGCCTTCTGTAAAGATGATGACCTCCGCGGTAGGAAAAAAAGAGATACACGATTCCTCTCGCGATGTGATGGTCGACGAGATTGTGCTCGACGTATATCGCAGACAATGTAATAACCGACAGGAAAATATTGTTAAAATATTATTCGAAGTTTATATTTTTTTTCATGTATCATTATACTTAATATATTCACATTTTACATTTGTTATTTACTTGATATCAAATTAATACGCTATATCGAAGCAAATAAAAGTTGCAAAAATATCTGATGGCGATTGTTGGTTCGCGCGCGTGAAACTTTCGATGATTCACGTGTGTGTCGACATTTCTCGAGCTGTCACGCATTATAGACAATCGTTCCTGCCTTGTTCTCGTACGTAATTCGTTACGATCGGACTCGGAGCTAGTCCGCGTTAGGTAAGTACCTGAAATTTGCATTGCCTCTGCCGACTAATTGGACCCTCAAAGGCGGAATCCTGGTAAACTTTGATAACTAGCCGCACCTTGTTGAGCAACTATTGTTCTGCTCAGTTTACGAGCAACAAGTTGGGCATCGATAATTAGACAAGTTAAGACAACTATGACCGTCCACAATCGTTAGCCGATAATAGGATTAAACGTACTTACGGGAAGTGCCAGTATAGGCGACAAACTAACCTTCCAACTCCCCCTCCTCCTATATATTACAAATAACGATTTTAACCCTTTCCCGGTCACTTAGCAGCTTTCAGTGAATATAATGAGATATAACGTCAGAGGTGTGTGTGTGTGT
>QVNW01003990.1:0-22792 GCA_014825475.1 Pseudomyrmex flavicornis
GACACACCACCGCGAGATGCAACGGGGCTGTTTTTTCACACGCGTCACCCCGTACATTACGCATGCGCGCTGCTGGCCGTAACGATCTCGCGCACGGAAAAGAGAAGGAAAGCTTCGCAAGGGGCGACGCGCGGGCACAAGGGGCAACAGATGTCCTTCCGCATGACGCACGCGGGGTGGCTGTCCCCCGATAGTCTCGCGGTGGTAGTGTCTGTGCAAGTGTCACGTTGTGGAAAGGTTACGACGAGCGTCCTCGCTCGAGGGATCGAGTGTGTTTGGCTTTGTTAAGCACAGGATCTCGATAAACGCTCGTACGGATAAGTATAGTTGACACATCGAAGGACATTTCGCTTCTTTGTTTTACTATTCATAGCGATAACGATCCTAACCTACACAAGAGAGAAATCGCGCCGTTCTCTCTCATTTAATAAATATTTCTAATATACGTGTGCATATATGTACATTGTACACAATTTATTTTCGATATGTGACGCGGATAATGGCGTGTTATAACAAACAAGGTCTACTATTTTTACACCCACGGTTTGATTTTGTTGAAAACTGTTTGAAGAAAAATTAACTTGTTATAAAAAGCAAAAAGATAAATGCAGACAGCTGTTTATTACACGATATTCAACTGATCAATTAGATTTAACTGTGTATTCGCAAAGAGCAAAAGTTTACAAATATTCAGTTCAGTACACGAGTATTTAAATTTTCATATACATATATCTACAGATATTTCCGAAATAGATAAATGTCTTAAAAAGATTGCGATTTATCTCGGAGTTTAAAACTAAAAATTTCTTACGTTCTTTACTTTATTATTTGACAGTATTTCGGAAAATAATGCGTGTTTTCAGGATTTGGTCCGAGAAATGCTCACACGTGATGGACACGCGCTATAAAATCTCGTCTCTAGGAAGAGCATCTTCTGGTTAGCAGAGCGCGCGATGTGCGAAGTGTCGAAGGGACAGCGAAGAACGTTCCGCGACCAGGATCCGCCGCGAATATGCAACAAGAGCGCGGAGAATCTGCTGCGGGACGAGCTCGAGTTCTCGCGCTCGACCCCGAGCTCGCCGACGGCTCTTCAACGCGCCGCCAGCCTCGAGAAATGTTTCAGCGAGCCGGAATTTTTCCAGAAGCAGCGCGAACTGCTCTCGAAGCACGAACAGCGGGCGAAAGAGGAGAACGGCGGCGGCGGTAAAGAAAGCATCTCACCCGTACGTGATACTGACGACGACGACGGAAGTGCGGCAGACGTTACTAAGAGCAGCGACGATTTCCTGAAGGAACTCTCCGCCAAAGTGCCTTCCCCCTCCAAACAGGCGAACGAGGTACGTGAAAATAATATGAGATGATCTTCAGGTTCTAAATAATATGTTTTTTTTTAAAGAGTTATCCGAAATAAATATAATAAATTTAAAAATGACCGTCAAAAATGATAATTAAATTACACGATATATTTAGATACTTGTCTCTTTTAAGATATATCTTGATTGAAAATATTAGGTCACACGGTTAGAAAATAACAGGATATTGATTAGCCCACGTGTTTTTTTTCTTATGTTTTCTTGATTTACTTTCTGACCTGTCGAAGAATAGAAATAAGAATGGTGTAAATATGGTCGAAGATAAGCTAAATATATTGTGTGTGATGACAGTTAAAATTAAAATATTCTTACTGATGCTGATTTAAATATTCTTCGCCGTGTCGAAGAGATAACGTATCGCGTAAGTTTCTTATCTCGAACGCGCTATTACGTATTTTGATAGAAACACATAAAAACTTGTGACGTATGTAAATATTTTTACGGTTCCGTTCATACGAAGTGAAAAGACAACAATTAACAAGAGCGGCGCGATATATCACGGCAAACGTGACTACCATTTTGCGGCAACAAAAATGCAGATAAAGTTCGCGCGAGCATGAGTCACGAACGATTCTTTTCCGCTGAAAAAACGTTCGTTGCGCGTTACCACTTGCAATATTAGCGCTCAATGAACTCGAAAGGAATTGTTTTCTTCCCGAGTTTCCTACAATTTCCATTACATTTTGTTTCTCTCTCTTTTAAGAGCCAGAATATGGCAAACTTTTTCTTTATAAATATTAAAACAAGAAAGCGTTGTCGTCTCCGTTTTGAATTTAAATTATTTTCAAGATTCAGAACGTCGTTTGGAAATTATTGATCGATTAATTGTTCGCATCTTGATTCAGAAAACTGTTCTGTTTAATTTTCTTTTCTCATTAAAAAAGAAACAACGTCCGACGAATCGCCAGTTTTCTACTTTTGTGTCGCATGTTTTGCAGCGTTGTTTCTTAAAGACGAGAACAAAGCGGAAAAGAAACAATGGTTTTTGCTTTGCGGAAAACATTTCGTTCGAATTCGCGCATGACGAAAAGTAGTTACATGTCAATAACGACGTCGCCGTCAACGTCTGGTCGTGAAACGGTATTTCTCTGGAGATGTGCACTCTATCGACCCGTGCGGGAATCTCGCCGAAATATATACCGGAAGAAGTAGATACCTCGTTTCTTCTCTCAAGAAAAGAATAAACTTCAAAATGCTAGTTTAAAATACGCGAGAATGCTCTTCTTTTCGTTTTGTCTCTATATTTTTTTCACTAAACATACGCGCGCTACTATTGTGTGTGTATTTAACAAAGTACTAATTGTCTCAACGCCCAAATGTTTATTAAAGAGAAATAATTATTAGATATATAAATATTAATCAATTGATTCTCAATATTTTACATATTTTTTTAGACATTTTTAATTGTTAGTTTCTACTTTTGTGTAAGAAAAATACTTTTTTATAATTATTTCTGTAATAAATATCGGGCCATTTACTTTATTTCGTTTTTAAGATATCAGATGTTCCATAAATTGAATATTTCGAAACATATTGATATATATCTACAGAAATTAATTTTAATTAATAGACTCGATCTTGTAAGAGAAACTTCCAATTATGCGATATATAAAGAACATTCATTCGTTTTCTCACGCATGCCGATTCTTACGTTATATCCTTTATTAGACCTAATATGTAGACTTCTCTTTTACGATACGGTACGCTGGACAAGTCGCGTAAAATTCGATTTCTTTATTTATGCCAGCAAAATTTCACGTGCGGGCGATAAAGTTGCGCAGAAACCAGCTCTTATATGCTACTTGATACGCATATAAACCCGCCGCTGTTAGATATCCTTGAGAGAGACTTGGGAGATACCCCTCTCGTGTTTTACAGCTCTCCTTCACTTTCTTAAACTCTCATCATTTTTCCAATATCTCGCTTTATGTAAAAACACACACACGACCTGTCGATTCGATCAGTTTTAACCAATCGTCCTTCATGCGAATATAGGATCGCGTTTATTATAGAAAACTAAGTGACAGGCGTACGTCATTATAGCGCGATGCAAAGTGTCTTCACGACTCGGCCAATTTTGAAAGTAGGTCAGATTTAATCTTCTAACAAGCTCGAAGCAACTTAACTTCGAACAGCACATTTCATTGTTGCAGCGAAGAAGTGTACTTGAAAAAAAATGTTACAAAAACACGATATACATTGAATTTGATATTTGATTCGCTGTGTGAGAAAAAACGAACGATCGTGTCGAAGTGAGAAACGCGGGACGGTCTGTGGATGACAGATGTGTCGTTTTTTGAAGTTCTCGGAACTGTCGCGTTTTAGTGACAGACGGGCCAAGGTGATTGCGGGACGACGACTTGCGGGGGGCTCTCAGATGAATTAGGTTCGGGCCTGCGGGAGGAGAGAAGAAAGATGCAGACCTCTGCGGCAGGTTCCTCCTTTCCACCGGAGAACTCGTCTGCCTTTGTGCGCGAAATTCGGATTAAGCGGCGTTCACAGAGTGAACGATATAATATTTCCTCACATTTCAATCTTTTTTTTATTCCAATATTTCCCAAAATATTTTAATGTTCCATGTGTCTCTTTGTTTTGTTTGGAAATCTAAATTGTCATTTTTTTTTTTACGGTATCATGTTTCTGACATTTTGCGCGTTTTAAAATCCGTTTCTTTTCAAGATAATGAATAAGTACAAGTGTGTAAATGTCTCTTGCCGCTCGTAACTCAGAGAGATTGTTACGTTACGTTACCGAACTGGCATGACGATAACGATAAATTACAGTAATTACGCGATACTTGTAGTTGTATTCTCGTAACAAATAACTCGCTTGTGACACGAGTTTCAGTTTGGTAAAAACCGGTTACATTCGCGATCGGAAAACGATATCAATCACCGCATCTCTTTCGTCACGAATAAAAAATACAATGTAAAAAGGCTCTCGGAGCGCAACCACTCCGCGAAAATAACCTGCCGCAGCGATCCATTGCGAACATTGCGATGGTCTTCCGCGATGTCGTAAGGAGATAAAAGACTTCGCGACGCACATTCGCGACGACGACGCGCGCGCACGGCGAATTGAGATTTAGCTGGAAATTTGCTCGAAATACACCGGTTACATCGGTGCGCGAGGTCGTCGACCGGCGTTACGATATTGACGAGAAGGGCCGCCTATTTCGGGGACGACGATTAATTGCCGGCGTGAGAAGGAGCGGTTCGGAAACGCGCGACCGATAAATATTCGATCGATCTTTCACCGAAGTTATCACCGTTGCCGAGATTGCTAATAACATAACTAATAACCCGCTGATAACCCGCTTAAGTACCGTCTGATGCGTCCGCCAAGTTTAATCTCGAGTCTTCGATTAGAATTTACGTCCTATCGACTTTTGTGATTTCTCTGACAAATTGAAACACTATAAATAAAAATTCAATATTCGATGTCACAAAATTCATCAAAATTAAATTAGTCCGTCAAAGAATCCATTTATCTCTCTTTACTCTGTCGAGTAAACGTCTATTTATAAACATATGCGATATAAACTCTTGTTACAAAATTTATATAATGTTAAATAAAAATTAAACAGGAGGCGTGCGCAAATTGTTGAGGATTCTGGCAGAAACCGACCAACCAGACACGCTGTATCCCCACGTTGCATCTTCTGCGCGGTTTCGGTGTGAAAGCAGCCTATTAAGGTCGCGGAGACGCGGCGTGGTCTCCACACGATCGGCGCAGCGCGTCCCGTCCCGTCAGTTCGGTGTTCATGCTCAAGCTCGGAGCATTTTTCGCCGCGATCTTTCGCCTCACGGTTTGTATCTCGATCAGCGCAGCACGCAGTAATAGTAATACCTCCACGGGGTGCGCACCAGTGTGACTCCACCGCACGCAGAAGAACGCAGAGTGAGGTGCGTTTCGCCGTCTTTGAAACGACGACCCTATCGCCGATCCTTGTTACACACACGTATCTCATCTCGTTAAGATCGAGATTCCGGTTCATCCTTTCCGATTCTTTCGTTCTCCGCTTCGACCGGCCGTTTCTACAAAGCGATTCGCTGTTGAAAATATTCGGACGTTCGTGGCGGAGAATGTAATGATCGATAACGATTAGATGACGGAATAAATTTGCGCTTCGAGATATTTGTAATATTGTCTTGGGAGAAACAATATTATCTATCTACAAACAGCAAGGAAACGTCTATCCTTCAAAACAGTCCGCGAATAACAGTCCGATAATTTGTAACGATATTATTCTGCTCTGTGTTAGACATTTTAACTTGAACATCTGCTGCCGCGTATTGCACGCACGCATGACGCAGAATCGTGACGCGAATGACAAGATATCGTATCTAGGTATGTGAGACAGAGATGAAAATATGAATATGATTATCTTGTAAACAGAGTCAACTGTAATTTTATTTCAATTGTATATTTAATTTTATAATGTACACACACTTAATTTCATAATTATAATTATTTTCATAATTGTTAGTTAGCAGAAATAACGAGACAGCCATACGTACGGCAATTGCTGCCGACCTACAACTTTGTTTTTTCATTTTTAATGTGTTTGCCGACTGATCGCGAAAATTCAATCCGTATTGATCCCCGGAAAGTAATCGATTGTTTTTTGAAAGATTTTACTATTTACTATTTACTATTTAAAAACTACGTACATCAACGTGCATTAAACGTTTTCTCGATTTGACGCGTCTAAGACGTCAGTGTTTCACGAAAGACGAGCGTCAATCATATAAAAACTGCGCGCACCGATCGAAATCGCGACAGTATCACGTAAAGGATTTAACGGAATTTCAATATTTATATACGAGCGAGATAATCGCGATTCTGTACGGCGATAATAACGCGCGAGAGAGGAACGGCGCGTGCTATCTGCGCGTATCCGCGACCGCGCGCGGCCTTCGAATTTCGTCTTCCTTTCGCGCCGCCTACGTCGCGACATGCGTGTAATATATATGACAAAGTGTAAATATACGAACCGCGAACGTTTTGCGTGAGAGGGGCCGACAAACGGAGCCGGGCGTCGACGGGGACCGTAGTTGCGTAACGGTGAAGGAAAAACAACGCCTTCCTTCGCGTGCCTTCGCGACACGCCCGTGCGTTTATAAACGTCGGAAAAATAAAGTCTTTGTGTGTTTCTTCTCTCGTTGATGCGCAACGACGTGTGACGATTGCTCGGTTTTTCGCCGCTTATCAAAATTGTCATCACGTAAGTACCGCCGAGACGAGCATCACTGACCGGACATTTTGTTAAAGAAACAAAAATTGTATCAAAAAACTGCTACTCGTATAACGTTAGAAACCAATATTTAAAAACATCTTAAAAAGTATATGAAATATTGAGAGAAGTGGTTTACTATTTACATGTATCTAATAATTTATTTTTCTACTAAATGTCCGATTATTGGCAAACGTTCTGGTCGTTTATCTCATTTGTTTTATTGCGTGGAGAATACGGCAAATTTCGCAGAAAGGTTACTTGATTCCAGACCGAATAAAATAATAAAAGAGATAGATCCCGACTATTTTGATAATTCAGCGCGGCGCAATCGCTTTATACACGGTACAAACGCTACGCACACTTTCGAAGCGGCTACCAGTCTTGCAACATTAATTAAACCGCAAACTGGTTGCTCTCCCGGCAACTAGTTTCCGTACATCAGACACGGATTCTTTATACAGGGTGTGAAATCATTTCCGGTGCGAACGTTCGGCGCGAGAGAAGTCCCGACTTTCCATCAAATTGTCGATACGAGTTAATTGACGTTGCGTTCGATAAATCATTTCCTCCTCTCGGGTAATTGAAGAGGATCAAAAAAAAAAAAAAAAAAAAAAAGCGGCACCCCTCACGCGAGTCGAGTGCGCGATTATCCCCCGTCCTTCCAATGCGCGCGATTATGAGCTCTAAAGCCGAGAAAGGCGATTCCGCTCTCGCGGAAATTACACTCGCCATTGTTCCGTTTCTCCAGCACAGACAGTCGTGCCGAAGAAATTGAGCCGTCGTTGTTTTTTTTTTTTTTATTATTATTATACATGACGAGTTCTTGACTTTGTAAGGATTGACTTTCCGACATGTTCTTTTTTTTTCTCTTCTTTTGAAGAAACTCGGACTTGACGAACAGCTTTTTAAAAACCAAGCGCCATGGACGAGCAAAATATTTTTTTAAATGTGAAATAATACACGTATCAATTCAAAGTAATTTTAATTTGAAAAACTACACTATTTATTTAATTTTATTCTAACTATCAATTTATAGATAGACAGAGAAGCGAAATGCAAACGGAATTTCGCTGCTAAAACAGATATGCAATTTTAAAAGATATACGCGGTGTATAGTTACTGTTGGACAGCTACGAGACGCGTATATTAAAGTGAAAGATCGCGTCGATCCGCATCACCACGTCGATCGATGCGGGGTGCTAATTCCACGTTGCTTCGCGTAATGATGTTTTACTTTCTAATCAAAGGATACACTGTCTCGAGCATTGACCGAGCAGGTGTTGTTTTTTTTTTCTGTTTAAAATGAGCAATTTGAGTTGCAACGCGACAATGGAAAAATTTTAATTCGAGATTACAAAATTTTTCACACTCTTGAATGACGGATTGATTTTACTGATCTCCGCGACGTTTGCTGATTTGCGATTAGAGAAATCCGTCGTTCTCTTCTCAATCATTACCGTACCTGCATGCCGCCGATTGTAATGTTAATAAGAACGATTTTACGATTCTTCTTCGATTGGAACTGATCATCTTTGGTGTATCGTGCACGCGCGATCGCGATACTTCGGACTTTCTAAAGACAGTCGCACCGTGTTATCAAGCGGAATCTATTAAATCTCGTCTTCGCGTGTTTACCCCCGTTAAGAAGAAGAAATAGACAGTAAAAGTGTCTCGCGTAGATAGCATCGACCGCCGTGTAATACACTATGCGGTTTCTATATAGGAAAGTCGCTGAGATTGTGCACTTTGCGGAGAATTTCCCGTTGAAATTTTTTTTTTTTTAACTCGGAAATATACAAGAAAACACGTGTAAAAATATTTTATTTAAATGCCGCGAAAAAATTATTCTTATACTTCTTGCATTGGTTTTTTAAATTTAAAAGTGGAAAGAAAAATTCGATAAACGCGACTTCGTCGCGGAAATTCTCCGCAAAGTGCGCAAAAGCTCAGCGATTTTTTGATAAATAAAAAAAAAAAAAAAAATTACAAACGGTTGCACATGAGAGATTAAAACTTTTCTCGATCGCGAATAATCGTCCGACACCTCGCTAATCGCGCGTTAACACTTTTTCGCCGCGGTCATTGCCAGCGGAACATGCAAAAATAAATCGAGCGGCGGCTATTAACCGCGAGAGCAGATGCAACACACCTCTCTCTACTCTCTTTTACTCTTTTTTTTTTCTTTCTCGAACGATGAAATGTTGCGAGCGCGATCCTGTCCGCACGGAGAGAGACCGGTACTTTTTGTTTTACATAATCCTGTACACACGCGCGCGGAGAGAGAAAACGTGGTTTCGCGCGGTGTTTGCCAGGTGTTCGCTTTTGTGATCCGAGCCGTTCCGATTGAACGTACAGATACCAACGGTTCGGCTTCAATTAGCATACATTTGCTTTAAGTTATGTGAGATTTACTTTGTTACAAGAGAGTTATTACTGGCCGGACTTACAAAAAAAAAAAAAAATTAGTAATTACAGAGTATTTTGCACACACAGTTAGAAACTTAATAATTAAAAAATATCTAAAAAATTACTTAAAATTTGAAAATTGTTGTGATTAATGTTTCTACGTCTAATAATTATTTCTTCAAGAAATAGCCATTAAACGTGTCTCCAATCATTAGTCTTAATCGATGTCAGAAGAGTTGGAGAGTGTGAAATTGTTTTATTAATCGTCACTCGTATAAAGTGAGAGTCAGTCGCTTTTGAGACGCTATTGTCGTCTGTCCGTGCACGGCATTTAATGGTGGCAGAAGCGTCGCAATTGTCTCGCACGGCGTTTTACTTTCTAACGATAGCGCACGCATCTCGCCGTGTTTTATCTTTTTTCGACGAAAGAACTTCACGGCGCGTTAGCGCGGCTCGCGAAAATCGTTTCGTAAGGCCGCGAATTCGTTCTACATGGGAAAATTCGTCGCGCTCGTCAAGCACCGGACAGCTCATGCTAATTTTCGTCGATTTTCGTTGAAAAACTGCGCGCGCGATCGCGAAATTGTTTTTTACGTTTTCACGCGCTCGCGAATACGTAAAGAAAGTATGCTGGTTCATCTCTTTAGAGAAAATTTATGTTCCAACGTATATAAAAAAAAAAAAAAAACATAAACAAAATTGCTTTGAATATTGTGTCTAAAATACACGAACACGTGTTTATTTCTTAATTTCAAATAAAAATGGCGACTTCTCGTACTATGGCGCGTGCGTTAACATTTCCCGTGTTAATTGTCAAATAATTAGCGGAAATAACAAATTTATACAAGATAGTTTCTCAACTGTCAAATATATATCGTTTGTATTTTACATTGTTGACTACCAAATATTTGTGTTAAAAAAGGAAAGAAAAAACACGAGAGAGACATGCTTTCTATCAACGGGAGGTCGTTACGCGTCTGTCTAAGTACATTTACTCGACTTTTACAGTTTAACCTTGTACATCAGCGAGACGCTTTTTTTTTCACGGCGCGTTAACGACGCAAAAAGCGGAATGTAATTTATAACGCGGTCCGAAAAGGAGACGCGATTTTTCGTGTGTCTCCGGTTATCAACGCGGAGCGCGCGATCTCTGAAAGCGCGCGTATGCGCGCGGAGCAGTTCACACGCGCGTAAAGAGACGCGACGAGTAATTGAAGTGATCGATGTGCTATAACTCCTCATCCTGATGGACAGATATATTCGATCCAGCCGATACACCTGTGTCGCTATATAAATCACGCCCGAACTTTCTCATTGGCGCGAAAAGCAACTATCTTATCTGACAGTTTTACGAAGCGCCAAGAGAGTAATTAAAAAATGACAGCGAACGCTAATTATTTTATAATTGACTTCTGATTTATTACATATATGTACGTGGGATTATAAATATATCCACGGATGTAGATTGTCCCGTCAAACTTTCTAATTAACGTTTAAAACAACACGCAGAAATGCGAAAAATTCAAAATCTTGATATACGAAATGTAACAAAAAATCTTACGCGCCGATTCACGACGAGCGCGGCCCTCGCGGACTTTCATCGACAGCAATCACCTTCACAAACGGTTGTGGGATAAATGTCGTAGATAAGATATGCACTAGCGCATGTCGAATTTCTAAAATGTCTTAAATTACGGAGTCACGCGTGCGTAAGGGAGAAAGGCGACGGAAATTCAATGTCTCGCTGGAAAACAACTTGGCGGCGGCGACGAAATCTCGATTTCGCACACAGATAGTGTGTGCAAAAAAACTATGAATACGAATTTGTCACTTTTCAACACGGCTATTTTTTTTTTTTTTTTTTTTTTTATTATCACGAAATTTATCGACGCCTTAATGCGGCTGTCACTTGTTTGTTACTCCCCGTTCGGGAGAGAGATGCACCGCAACAACTTTTCAATTAGCCGCAATTTCCAACTCGCTTGCGGCTTCTCCGATCGGCGTCTCAATCGCTGCACCTGTGTGCCGCAAAGTTACACAGTGCCGTTCTACCGACGAGATGAACTTTGCACTCGACGTTACGTCCGCGGAAGTCGAACGCAATTTCCAGTGCCAAGTTTTTGTTGTCTTTATTCGTATTTGAATGAACTTGATGATACGTTTACAATTTTATGCGCGAAGATGATATTTATTTTTTTACACATATGCTTTGCGTATTTTTCCCTGAGATTTTACTTTCACGCCTCATCATTGGTAAAAAGCAGCGTGAATTTATCCGCACACTTACACGATAATAACGTGCCAAGAGATTGTAAGACATATCGTTGATCGCGCATAAAAATCGCGCTATTGACTCGGTGCAATAATAAAAAAAAAAAAAAAAAACGATCAAGACTCTGGTGGGATGGTCTGTTTGTCGATTATGAGAGAGTGAAAGTGCCGCGGTGATACAAGTGCTTTCTGATGGGAAGCACGTCGTTTTCTCGGCTCGGATTCAGTAGCGCGCGCGATCTCGTTGGCTCTCGATTGCGTTCTTCGTTTTCTTCTTCTTTTTTTTTTTTTTTTTTTACTTTTTTGTTTGAATATCTAATATGCGTTCAAGAACCGATAAATTAGTCGCGATTCTCGCGTCAATAATAACGCGATAACGATCGAAAACAAGAGTGTTTTTGCTTTCGTGAAGATTGTAACGACGGTGCTGCGAATCACAAGTGTGCATGTTCGATACATTCTGCGCTCTCCGCGTGTTTCTCTGCGATCATTCATCTGTCTGCTATGAGCATCGGTAATTGAGAATATTTGATTTTGATTTATACAAATAACGATCTCGTGAGCGGTTCCTATCACTTTTCTCTCACACAAATTATTCAGAACGAAAGATGTCGGACAAGCGGAAGAGGTTGACGCGATTTCTATCGTGAAGTCACACCTTAAAACAAAAAAGGCGAAGAAACTCGGTCGCGCGTTCAAAGTATACTCTAGTCTAAAAAAAAAAAAAAGGTTGTGTCTGTAATTCGTATTGTTACAATTGGATTTTTATTTACGTCATTGTTTTTTCTTTTTTTATAGAAAAGCGTAGATGGAGATAATACAGCATCGATAGAACTTGTTAAGGGAAGCGTAAAAAGATCATCCAAGGCTCATCTTTTAAATGGCTAAAGATACTTTGCTGTTTGACGCGTATTCTATTTTTACACGAGTATCTTCTGAACATTGCGGGCTCGATAGATACTCACTTTTTTTTTAAAGCAAGGTTCTTGCGTCAAAATACGCATAAAAGAGCACATCGTCCTTGATGTGTGTGCGTGTGTGTGTGCGCGCGCGCGCAGGCGGATTATTAATTATAAAAGCGGAATGACGCGATGTTTTTGCGCGACGAGGGCACTGAATATCGTAGGAATGTCAGCGAGCTTGCCTCTTGCCTTATAGGAGAGATAGCGTAGATAGCGTAAAAAGAGAGGTACCCGTTACAACGCACACGGGTCGCGTGCTCCGCAACCGCAACGGTTCGGTTCGAGCTCGTCTCGGCTGTCAGTTCGCGTCGCGCGCTCGAGCGAGCGAGCCGTAAAAGAGTCTCGAGAGTGTGCGTGCGCATAGTTGCGGCCATATAACAACATAAAACGATACATTACGCCGTGCGAATAAGAGTAAAAGTAACAAAATAACTTTCGCATTGACGCACCGCGCTTCGATCGTCTGCTTGACATCGGAGAAGATTCAGAGTGATCCGGTGATCCTTATCGCGCTCTTTGCGCTCCCTTCGTCGACGGTGGCATCGCAACAACGCATCCGTCTCGGTACGTGTAAAAACGCAGCCGATCGAGATTGTTACCGAAGCGATAGGATAATACGCGCGAGAATTCGCCCGAGAATTGCATTTGCATTTTCCTTGCCGGAGGAAAAATCAAGTTTTTGCCAACTGTCTCAATGATCTCGACGTCAAGTAAAAGAATAATTATTAGATATATAAAAATATTGAAGTAAAACTTTATTAAAATAAAATTTTCGATAAGAATTATGATTGAAATGAATATTAGTTCTATTATTTAAATATTAAACATAAAAATTCTCTCTTTTACATATTTTTTGAGATATATGTTTTACAAAATATTAGTTTTCCTTACTTTATACATGTGAACACGTCGTCAAATTTATTTCTTTCGTAAATGTCAGTAGCACTTGCCATCAGGATATTTATTAGGTAGATATTGTTTATCCGCTTATTAGATGAGATGCGAAAAACACGCACATATCGCGTTACTGTTCGAATGATTTTTATATAGTAAATTAACGCCTGCTATGTTATTTACATTGTAGATAATAAATATGAAACGAACAGAGTTCAAACAGGCTTATGATTATCGCGGCGCCGCCGATAATTATCATTGAGACAATCTAACTCGCGGAGTTAAAAAGAAAATGACACAAATATTGAGGACAAGTCGCCATTACTTTGTCAGCTACGCAGTTGGCATTTTCGAAATCTATAAACGCACACATATCGATAAACACTTTTTCGCATTAATAAATCGCAACACTCTCTCTAATCTCACATCCAATCGTCATTATGTTTATCGTCTTTTATTAAGACGTCTGGTATGTCATTAAAACATATCTTGTACGGCTAATATTAGCGTTTACTTCCCGCGTAACTCGTTCAAAGTAAACACACACGGACATGTGCGAGCAACAACAAAAAATTCTTTAGCAATATTAAAAATTAGATTATTTTTAAATTAAATTGATCTTCAGAGCGAGAAATAAATTAAAATATATCGTAATGTTGAACAAGTATAAGCTTTAATTAGAAAAATGCTTCGTTTAGGGCGCGATAACTACGTATTCTTCTGCAATCACAATCCGCCGGGGGGCGGGCGGGGGTAATTATACCGCGCGCGATTTACATCGGATATTATTACGTTTTACACGCCGCGCTTTCGCAACTCACGAGAGAGTTGCTATATAGTGGTCGAACTGGTTTCGATCGTAAATTTATTAGGAGGAAGAGGCGCCGGAAGAGAACTAGCGGGAGAAAGCGCACCACGGTGGACCTGATTTCATCACGTAACTCGTCGAAGCATCGTGAAATTATATTCGCTCATTATGTCAACGTTGGTTATCGGCGCGCGATGAAGGAAAATCGATAATCGCTCCCAGTTTTTCGCGATCAAGGTCGGCCGGGAAAATTGACATTTTCATTTTATATCCGGATTACGATATACGCATCCGCCCATCCGTAATGCGCGTATGAGGTCACGATTGCGAGCGATACCAATTATACTCGCGTTGACTCCCGAGAATCGTCGAGAATTATAAGGTGACGGGGAGTTCGCGCGCACAATTGTCGCTCTGTGTCGAAGAGAAAACACGCGCTGTGCGCATTTAAATCGGCCGTTTCGGAAACAGCTCGCCGATAACGAACGGAGATAAGACCTCGGTGAAAAGACAACAGCTTTTACATCTTCGCGGAATAATCTTCGCGGAGAGCGTAATTTTCAGAAAAAAAAAACGCAACTAGCGGTTTGGATTTCCTTTTTCACGCGCAATGCTCGTGTCTCTCCGACTGACGATTATCACTCGTCGTGGAGAAAACTCGTTTTGAATCCACGTCGTAAAAAAAAAAAAAGTCTAAGTGGATTGTGTTACGACTTGCATTCGTGCCGCGTGTATGCAAATGCACTTTTCTTCGGACCGTTGTTGCTTACCGCCGCCGCGCGATGCGTTACGTGCAACTCATCGAGCGAAACAAGCCGATGAGTTGTTACGATGGAACGTATGTACGATTCGATGAATAGACGTGAATGATTACGTTCGCGACGCGCGATGAAAGTATCCAGACGCATACCGGAGGTTTTAACCTTTGCCGGTGTGAATAATGCGCTAGCGATGAAATATCGGATCGGTTGATGACATTTATCAACAGAAATCGTTTGTGTGTCGAGAAGAAAGAAATTATATTTGCTATAAATTTAAATAAACAAGTAATATAATTAATATTAATTATATAATAAAATATAATCAAAAAATATTAATATTATCCATTGGTTTTGTAATTAATTTTATAGCGAAGCGATTCAAATCCGTGCGTTGAGAGATGCGTTGAATTCTATTCGTCATGTACTCTGTTGTTCGGCATAAGAATTCCATTGCTGATAAGAAATACATTCAAACTGCTCCAAATATTGTATCTTGATCCAACAGATATAATTAAGTTTTCGGGTCGTCTAAGAGCGTTTCAGAGAAGAACGTAATGTATGTGTGTTGTCTGTCCGGAGCAGGCGTTATTAAATAGAGTTATTTCGTACAATTACGATGATAAGTAAGCAGAAAAAAATTTGAGCAATGCTATGATTTAAGAAAATAATTGGTGCTAATTTAGTTCGAGTGCAATGCCACGTATTTTCTAAATGTGATCTCATAAATCTTAGGTTTTGCAGCCTTTAATTACACGTGTCCGGTTCAACATTAAATCTTGCACACAGAACTTGGGCAGAGAATTGTTGCTTCTGACCGAAAGACAGAGAGAGAGAGAGAGAGAGAGAGAGAGAGGAAGAAAGATAATCTAATTGCACATATTTTCTTAGCGCGAGTCATTGTTTTCATAACGTTATCATAAAGACGATGCGTTAACTTTCTCATACGAATCTCTCGAATTAATTAACGTACGCATAAGCGCCTCATTAAAAACCTCACATGCATAAAGATGCACCGCAAAGAATCGACTGTCCCTCCCTCTTCAAAACTCGCCATCTGGCCTTTTCGTGTTTTTCCTGCCGCGAACGCGGCAAAGCTGTAAATGCGAGTAGATTGAGTAACCACCGCCGACAATTGCGCCGCTCTCCCTCCCGTTTGGCTGTGTCGTGCGAGAAATATTAATACTTTCGACTTCCTTCCGGGGGAGAAAGAGAGGAAGATCCGGGTGTGTGACGGGCTCCCCCTGTATCCCCGTCGTTAACTCGTTCCTACCCGATGTGTATACGCACAAAAAACACGCGCGTCACGACGGGAGGGAGCTGGAACTTTAAACATAAATACGTATCGCTCACATTCCGTCTCGTCGCTTCTTCTATTTTTTGAGCGTAAATGGGATAACAATGAACAAACACACCGCGCCGCGGCGAGTTCCATATTTAATGCTCAGGTGGATGGATGCTTCGCGAAATTGCTCTTACGGTCTATATACGGTAGTCGTTTCGTGGTTTCGTTTCGCGAAACAGGAGAAACGTCGAACCGCGCGCAAATCGTAACGCAGAACCGATCCCTCCCTCCCACATCGCCTAATATTCATTTTCAACAACCTGATTTTCGCTCCCACAGAAAAAGTACTTTTTTTTTTTTTTTTCGTATAATATTATTTTAAATTCATCGCGCAAACAATTTGTGTTCGGCGGAATTTTTATATAAATTGCATCTGGTTTGTTAGTTTGTTGTACAACATATTCAATTTTTCTTTCGTCGTGTCAAGTGTATTTTTTTTATTTATACGTTTACTAAATTTCTTTTTATTACTCATTATTTTTAATTATCTCGTCTGACGTTAAATTATTTTCTTTCACTCGCATGTGACACGTTCGAAGAAGCGTCACCATATCAGCGAACGAAACGGCGAGCGGAAGTTCTCGCGATAAGTAACGACGAGCCTTCGGCTCGGGATGATGTGCGCAGGCATAAATTAATGTGGAAATTTTCATTTGTACGATTAAAACCCATACATTAAATATGTAATCTTATTTTCGAGAGAATTATACACCTGTGCGTGATAATATATTAACTTAATAAACGAGATCTTGATTATTTCTCCTTCATGTTGCCGAAGCCTCGCGGCAGACCCGAAGGGAATCTTCTAGCCAGATAACGGAAACAAATTGCGCGTTTAAGAGGAAGAAAACGACTTTCCCAGGATTGTGCGTATCTCGCGTATCGCGAACGACTAATTTCATATGATTAACTTGCGCTTGATAGCTGACATTGCGCGATTAACGCACGCGGTAATAAACTTCGTTTTTTTCGTCGTATTTATATGCTGTTCTGTAGCGGTTGTGATAGCTGTTGGCGAACAGTCTCTAATATACATGCCGGATAGAAAACCGCCGCAATTACACACACATACAGTCATCATCATCATCATCATCTTTCAGATAGCAACCGGAAGCGGTGGTTTTATCCGATTTTACACGAATCCGCGGAAACGGACGTTTCGCAAAAGTCTCCGGGAGCCGGAGATCGCGATCGCGCGAATGAGAATGGCGTTCGTGTACACGGCGTCTGAGTAAGAGTGATATCTCAGTGAAATCATCGATGACGATGAGACGACGGGAACAAACAGCGTAACGACGTCGGCGGACGCGACTTTCGATTCTTCTTTGCCTTCAAGCGAAGCAGATGCGAAAGCGGAGTTGTGTTTTATTTGAAACGCCGCCTCTCTCTCTCTCTCTCTCTCTGTCTTTTTCAATAGACGAGCGAACATGTCGGCTAAACTTTGTACTTGTAACAATTTGAATTGTATAATTGTGATATAATGACACATTTGTCATAATAATAACTGTGTTGAATTCTCTGTCGAAATTGCTTTACAAAAGAATGTGTTTTTCAACGATTCGTAAAATCAATCCGTCAATTTTTAATGTACGATACGATATCACTTGCGAACTACATTTATTTTAAAAAATCAATTAAGCACGTAATTATATAAAATTATTAAACAGCTCGTGTTCGCGTGTGGCGCGGTATTTAGCGCACGATTCGATAAGACGCGTTTTCGCGTCTCGGTAACTGTATAACTATAATCCGTTAATCAAGCCTACGCATGTTTCAGGTGATCACTAACGGTCTCAAGTGCGACTCGGACGACATCGACGGTTTGACAAACGGTGAGTCATACAACACTTTTCTATCCTTCTTTCTCCCCTTCTCTCTTATTTTTGTCGTTCAATTTGTTTGTGAACGGGCGTACTTGATGATGAAAGTGACACGACGTTAAAATTCATTGACGTGTACTCGGCAGCGCCTTAATTTCATTGACGAAATTCCGCTGCGAAGGATCATCAATGAAACTGTTTCAGGGCTGTACGAGTTTTGAATCTTTGCGTACAATTTATAGTCGGTTTTATTTTATTTTATTTATTTTTTTATTTTTTTTGTTAAACATAAAACAGTTTCTTCAATCGTCAAGAATTCCGCGACATAAATAAAATTGCGATAAAAATGGCTATGTCGAAGTGGTAATTTCGCACATGCGAGCGAGAGCGTGAAACGCGTTGTTTTTTTTTCTCCTCGATTGACGTAACCCGTCGTTTCTCGTTCTTGGCGAGATTGCGACGGCCCTGACTTTGCCCTTTCGGTCATCTCCCGAGCGAATGTAAAGCGCGTGTGCCTGCAGCAACGACTACGAGCGACGGCAGCGGCGGCGATTCACGGCCGCATTTTCTCACGCTACTTCAGCTGCTTCTTCTTGCTGCCGGTGCAATGATCTCCCTCATTCGTGGCCGCACATCTGCCTGAAAATTACGTTCCGAGACTACAGGCTTCATCCCTCTCTTTCTCTTGCCTCGTCTCGTTAATTCGAGATCCGGCGTGTCATCTCGCCGAACAGAACACTCCCTTATTCTCCTGTTTCTCTCGAAATTAATCGTTTGACACGTTTCGAAAGTCGAAATAACTTTCTGATATGTGTAACTTTCTCGTCACGTAATTCACGTGTGTCATCAGATAATAGCAAACAGTTTTGTCAATTTCAAGTAAATTTTACTTGAAAAATTATTTGCATACGTTTGTGTAACACAGTAAAATCAGTTGGCGGCGATAAAGTTAGGTAAGCTTGACGGTGAAAGCAGGAAGGAGGAAGAGAACAAGACGCGCAACAGGATATCAAATTCGCATCTTGTCGCAGATTGTTATTATGTCTTTTTTTTTTTTTTGCGTTTTTAATCCGCAATTATCGATGAGACGATAGAAAAACGTCATGAACGATTTATATGAACGATATTTTTTTAATAAGTCTCAACAATCTCTTTCACCGGGATTCAAGGGTAATTACCGCTGCAATGAGGTACGCGGAATGATATTGTGATTAGATTTTAATTGTTAATGAATAATTAACGATTATAATGTAACCGCGATTACTGTGTCAATTATTATTGCAACTTCGGCCGCGTTTCTCTAAAAATTTTACACCTCCTCCGAGTGAGGTGTTTGCGAAAAATGTATTTGTACAACGCAACCGTTGTCTAAAAATCTATACTCGACTCGGTTCGGTGTCGAACTCACTCAGCTGTATTGCGAATTATCACGTCGGTGAGACAGCGTGTGAGATTTCGTTTTGCGCACGTACGTCGAAATAAATAATACTGGTCGTAAAAAAACTACATATAGAAGTTACGTAACAAATGATACGGAAAAAAACAATGTTATGTCGCAAAACGATGTTTTATAATATTTATAGCATCTCGTAAGTGTTCGATAAGCGAGCTGTATATATTGTTTAGGTGCAAAAGTGAGAGTTACGGTTTTTTTTTTTTTTTTTTACTCGCGGAGAGAAGAAAGTGTCATTGGGGAAGGATATTTCCAAACGCTCACTTTCGATTTGATATCGCAATAGGCTCTTGCCGTTATTTCGGGCGCAAATATATATATATTTCTTTAATGTATCTTTCGTTTTTTAAAGTAAGCAGCAACTTTGCGTTGTGTTCTGCGCGAGATACGGTAAAACGCGCGCGCGTTTAACAACGTCGCGCCTCGCCGGACGTGCACGCGCAAAATTCACTTTCCGCTCGTAAAATCTATCAATCCGGATCCGGTCCAGTGATCTCTTGATGATAAAGTTCTTCGCTTTAGCGAAATTACACTAGTTCGGAAACGATAGAAAGTTCTTGAGATGAAACATTTCTTTCTCGCGAAATTCTTCTGTTTTGGTGATTAAATTTAACAGTTTGCACATTTTTATTTTTTTCATTGGTTTTCATCGGACAAAAGAAACGTTGGTGATTTATAGATCGGTTGAAAACGATCGAAAATAAATGATCGAAACGTTAGAATTACTTTCATTGATTTCTATTCACCGATGAATCATAGCTAATAACGTTCGGTTCTGGATCTTTTCTTTTCGGTTTCTTTGTACTTCTCTCGCCGTAAAACCCACGCGGCTTTGTTATTTTCTTGAATTTCGGAGAACATTCCAGATCTGACAATATCGATGTGACGCGATCTCGTTTGTAAACAATTGCGCAAGTTAACGTGTTGCGCGAATACATTACGGTCATTTTTTATCTGATAATGAGATCTTATCGGTTTGTGATTTATACGCACAGATTGTCGCTACATCAGTCGAGACGTAATCGCGTGCGTAATAGAGAATTATGTCATCGCGTGTGTAACAAGTCGAACCAATGATTGAAATTCAATCAGTTTCTCCGTTAAAGTGTAAAAAAGTGACAGACGCGGCACGTGTGCGCCTCTTTTACAATCTTGTTATCCTGTTACCTCCATGCACCTTCTTTACTTTTGTATAGTATCCGGCATTTATAACCTTGCTTTTCAACTTTGCATCTGAATGGACACAAAGAACATATTGTAAGATTCGCACGTCATCGGTAGACATCATCGCAGTCGATCCATCGTAGTACAGGTATTCGCGGCGACGAACAATATGTCTAAATACATGAGAACAAATCGAACGTGTAAAAATGTTCGTTCATTAAATCGATGAAGTTGATTTGTTGCGGACTTTTTTTATAATCGTCATTTTATGCGAAAGATCCGTGAAAAAAAAGCGGAAGATTTGGAATTTAATACACGTTTCTGATCGTGCATAAATTTTGCGGCAACAGGATTTTGCGTGTGTGTTGAGAGAATAGATATTGGAAATAAAACATTTCTCTCTCTCTCTCTCTCTCTCTCTATAACTACCGATGTGTTTGCAAACAGAGAATTGTTTGTCGGCTCGAGAGAGCTGCGTTTCAGAGATTGAAAGCGCCTGGCGGGAAGGCAACCCATACGCTTCTTTGCGTCGTAAGTTGTCTACTACTTTTCAAATGTTGAGCGTCGGAGATCTCATGTTTGTTAAGAAATGATGAACGCGTGTTCACAACTCTTACAAATTTGATGTTACATAACTATTATTACAATGCCGAAATTCTGTAATCAATATAAATCGAGTGAGAGAATTCAGAAGCGATTCGAACGCGCGTTTGACTGATACGAAGAATGTTATTTTTGACAACTTTTTTAATTTGACTATTTCGCAACGTTATCTTTTAACAAGCGTACAAGAAACAACAGGCTGTTCGAGTTATTAGTGGAATCGCGATATCTTGAATAAACGAATGATAAGAAATCAATGAGCGACAAATGTCGAACGGTCGATATTCTGTACGTAATGTCGGGGGGGGGGAAAAAAAGAAAGCCAGCCGAAAGCGCAATATTTTTCGAGAAAATTCGTGACTCGAAGTGACAACAAGAAACTCGCGACGGTATAAATGACAGTTATTTAATTATTTTTAAATTAAAATCGTCGAGATCGGGGCGAATTTTCGAAACCGTTAAGAGAGACAGTTTGAGAGCGGCACAAATCCGAATCTGACAGAAGAGGGTTAAAACGCTCGACCTCGTTCGATCGGAAACGCATCGTTTATTTCACCTTGAGTTGAGAAAAGCGACCGCCCGATTTTTTTTTTTCTCTTTCGCGCGCGGCTCTCCGATCCCATTAGTCCACGCCTCTGTATGCTCGCGAAGCCCTACGAAAAAAATACATACAACTTGTCTCTTTTGATACTTGTCTCGTACTGAGGAAATATCTCAGTCGAGCGATACGCGAGCACGATGTGCGAGGAGGGCTCGGTCAGAGCGAGAATAGCGCAGTTGGAGGGTGAATACTCATTAATCGCGGATCGTTTGGTTTGCTAACGAACGTTTTATGTCGGAGTATATTTTTTCACAGCGTTAATAATTGTCTTTAAGCGCAATAATAAATGCGAGAGGATTTTATTTCGACGAATTTAACGATACTTTCCTAGTTACGTCGTTCGATTTTATTGTATATTTTGTACATTTTCGTATACTTTATTTATTTTAGGAAAGAAGATGGCACCGGTTCTTGGCGTACCACCTCCGCCACCGCCGGCTCCTCACATGGGACCAGACGGCCTGATCTTGCCGAGGAAACCATATAACCCTTGCCTTATCTCCTCTAATCATAAGGATCTTCACAGAGAATTACTTTTCAATCAGAAGATGTAAGTTGTTGAATTGCGTTCTCTTGAAAAATTTTGCATAAATTAATTTTGCGTTAGTTTATAGTAGAAAGTTCGACATAGAGACTTGTTTTCAATCGACCATGTACGTGTTTAAAACATTTCATAAATATATTGTTTCGTGGTAACATACCGTTTCTAATATTATTTTTCGAGATTATTGTAATCTCATTAATTTCTCTTGAATTATATAGTCGAAGTATACTTTTATGATGGCAACTTTTACGTTTAAGTAATTTGCGCTTATTCAATCTGGCGAGGAACGTATTAAACGAAAGATTTTCTAGAGGAAATATTTTACTGTTTTCCTGACCGGGTAATATCGCCGTGCGAAAGAGAGAGATAATATTCCTGCGTGAAAAACTTCCTGATGAAAGTTGACCGCGTGATGCCGAACCCATTTTCATCGTACGCAAATTTTTGTGATCGCGCGCGGTAGACAACGCGCGAAGTGTTTTTTATCCTATCGGAAAAATAAAATATTTTTTATGCAATTAGACTATTTTCGATCGGGTGAATCGAGATAA
>QVNW01003991.1:0-20422 GCA_014825475.1 Pseudomyrmex flavicornis
TCATTACTTAGATATTGCCTTAAGAAATTCTCCCCACTTCTAAATTGCATAAATCTCGCGTATAATAGACACGGTGTGCTCGCGCAGTTTGAGCGCCACTTCGTTGCGCCTGAACTTGGCGCGAGGCACTACCGTGCCTCTTGATTCGTTTTAATTTGCAATCTTTCTTCCCAATCAGCCGAAATGTTGTTTATTTCTATATTTTATTGTTTGTAATTATGTGACGTAAATATCTGATTACCGTAATCGTATTTTTATCTGGAAAGTTTTCGAGAAAACTAGAAACACACTTGCAATTGCATAACATTCTTTCAGGAGTTTTGCAGGTCACGAAAAAACATGAACAAAAAATATGAGTGATAAAAATATATGAATATTCATCTTCATTATTGCAAAATAATTCACATACATAAAGTTAATCAGGAAGTTTACTCTAAACGCACCTTACATGTACCTATCAGCGATAGATTGTGAAAGCGCATATCCATCCTGCACCATGACTGCATCGGAAGTCCGTAAGCGCAAACTTCCGAAGCGTGATAACTCAGCGTAATTTAATAGCGCATTGTACCTATATAGGAGGTCTTTCATACTTCTCTACGTATTATATTAACGTATATTATTACGCGAATATCTTTTGCGGAATTCGCGAAAACAATATAATCAGAAATCAAGAAGCAAACTTATCACAAAAACATATTAATAAATTAATAACTAATTTGTAATTATTTTTAATTAATTATATACGTAAACTATATACATAAATTATATTTTTAATAGAATAGGTGGAAATTTTTGTAACAATGCGCGCTGAAAATAGTTGACAGTATTTAAAACTGCAAGACACAGCTTACTTGCGCGTTTACATAAAATTCTGTCTTTTAAAAACTATTTCATACAATGTTATATAGAAAAAAACCTCTATATACTATACATCAATTTAGCTCCTGCAGACAAGATGAGGAAGTCAGTGCACCGGATGTGCGATAAATTTCACCTGTGGCGCGTTACGAAAGCGCATACCCTTGCAACCTGCATCGCTTTCGTAGGAAGTGCTCGGTACAGGCAAACGGACGCAAACTTCCGAACGGGGATAACTGGCCCTTCCCCCTTTCCCGACCAGTGAATAGCTTCCTTCTTCTGGAATCCGCGTGGGATCGCGCACGATCGGCGCGGGGCGTTTAATGTACACGTTCTGCACAAGTATATATATATATATATATATATGCGCACTCGTGGCATACCCGTAGGCAAACAGGAAGCGGTTCCCTGCAGGACCGGTCTCTCTACCGTTCGGTCCGCGCCGCTATCTGTCCACGGCAGCGCGGCGCAAACATTTGTTCAGGACAGGGGGAGGAAAAGCGACGGCGGGGAGCGCGAGTAGCGATGCGATATCGGTAATAAGATAACGACTGTCCGGCGAACTGCACCCGGGCCTCTTCTCTCTCCCGTTGCCTGTGGTTGTTTCACTTCCCGTTTCTTCCTTCCCCGTCATTCTCTCCCGCGACTCTTCTCTTTGTCCTCCTCAACCCCCTGCCGCGCGCGCGAGCTCGCTGTACTCTTTGTGCTCCGTTATTCCTCCCTGAAACAACCCGGGGCTTCTGCAAGAACCCGCGCTCAGCCCAACCATTATCAGAGAATCCTCGGGGCTTCGCCCCGGGCTCCGCAATCCGACCTTTACAGCTGGTGTTTCTATATTGGTTAAATTTTTACCGAATAACGACTATTAAGGTCGGCGAAACAAAACGTTTTTTTTTTTTTGTTTTTTTTTGAGTAAAATTATCAACGACTTTGTGATCAATTTCGTATCTATCACAATTATGGTTCTTTCATTTTTATCTTTATTGATACACACTTTATGTTCTCAGAATCGAATTTGTCAGATATCTGAAATGTTATTGCGCGAGCGCGGTACCAGTCTTCGTTATCCGAATGAATCGCGAGCACGTCGAGAAATCGAGTCTCCCCTGTCGGATTTGCGCGAGTCCGTAATGCCGGACGACGAAGACGAGGGCGACGACGACAACGATTATGAGCGCTATCGGACGGGAAAAGATCCTTCGAAAGGATCGAGATCTTCGAGAGCGTCTATATCGCGCGTTCTTACGAGTCTCATAATGTCTGTCGAGAGAACGAAGATCCTCCTCTTCACGCTTATATCTATTATATAGCGCGCGGAAAAGACCTCTATTCGCGGACTGCGTAATGCCGCACGGACAAAAGACGAAAAGAAGCCCCCCGTGCTTATGCGTCGCGCGCGCATTGTGCGTGCCGTTCCGTTGTGAGAAGCAACGCCGCGGATCTGTATGTGTGATCCGGGTAGGTAATAAAAAACAAACGGTCCGTTCTTCTCGGTCTGCGAGGAACGGCCCGCGACGAGAATGGTCGGCCTCGTCCAGTGACGAATACAACAGTGAGCGCGTGTGCGCGCAATGCACACACGATACGGTACACGCAGGCAGTAGAGAGGAGTAGTCCGGGAAACGAGCTCACGATACTGATGGGCGAAGGTCGGCGTCGAGTGTCGGCAGGGCCGGGGCAGCATCGCGGGCCGAACAACCCTATTCCATACGGTGTGAGAGTCGAGCATGTGGCAATAAACAATTTGTTACGTCGTGTGAGGGTCGAAGCCTGCAACGGCATACGCTGTCGCGCATTCTCTCTCACCGTTTCTCTTCTCCCCTCGTCGTCTTCGTCCGCCGTTCTCACTCGCATGATCTGCCCTCCCTACTTGGTCTCCTTTCTCACTCCGGTCCATTTCCTCCTTTTCTCACCCTTCGGGCCGCCCTCTCGCGCACCCCGCTCGTTCACGCACGACGACGTTACTCTCCGCCGCCGTCGCTGTGGAGCGACGTAACAATCAATAGCCGACGCGTCACGTTGTTTTCTACGCTACCTCCGCGCGCGACCGTTAACCTCTCGATTATCGTTGCGGCGACCGCAACGATCGCCATCCCTCGCTGGACCATGTCAACGTCGTTATACGACGCGAGCGTCGTTGTTCCCTACCAATGACGCAGTGGTTTAAAAAACCGACGGATACTCGCCATAAGCTCGTGTGAGTTATATCTGAATCTCTCTTCCGGCATTTATGCTCTCAGTTTTTATCGGCGCTTGTCGAAAAAGCACGCGATATCATATGCGTTTGCACACATATTCATAGCAAATACGGAAAACAGAAAGAATCGAGGTGGAAATATTGATGCCCGGAGCGCACCTCATTTACATGCGTATGCCTGTATTAGTACAATAACAACGTACCATAAAATGTCATTTTTTCAATTAATTTTAACGATAATGTTTTTTCAAGTTTTTATTTTGGAAACTCACGGAAATTCTCGTCGAGAGAGAGAGAGAGAAAAAAAAAGAGGAAACAAGAGAATTTCAAAGTAATCACCTACTTTGTGCGATATAAAATTATTAAAATTGCAGACGTGAATAAATAAATGCATACGTAAGCATAAATAAACATGTATTAATGGATTTTTTTACGGTTAACTCTTCGTGCGCATTAAAACAATTTTATCGCGAAATAAAAGCGCGAGAAAATGGGCGCAAAAGAGACTGATATTAACTCTGAAATTTTATCAGAGAAAGGTAAAGTTTATTTTGTTTTGAAATAAAATGCAACCCATGATTTCAAAAATCATATGTGTCTGGAACTGCAACGTTTAAATAAATTCAAAGCGTTTGCTCGTTTAATTACGCGTGTAAACAAAATGCTAAACCCGTGACTCGCTGCTCGGTAATAGAAAATGCGCGAAGTTAACGAGTATCGAAGCCGGAGGAGGGAAGAAACGCCAGGGGGATGCGGATGAATACCTGCGAAACGCAGGAAGCGTTGGAAAAGGCTGAAAGTTTTTTTCCTCCCGCTGCGTAGCGTCGAGCCGACATTATACGCACGCAGACGATAACGGAGGGTAGCAGGAAGAGAACGGGAGAAGCGCAAAATAAAATGAGATCGCATTATATGCACTTGTGAAAAGAAGCCGGAGGGGCCGCCGAGTCTCCCCGGTCGCTTGCACGTGGATCGTACGACCGCCAATGCACACATTCGCGCACAAGTGTTTTATAATGCGCGCGCATGTGTATACGCGCATCTCGCACATACACTGAAAAGTTACTTGCTCTCTTTAAAGAAAAGGTATACGTGTGCGCGATACGTGTGCGCGTCGATGATCTTTTCGTGCGCGAAAAACAAACGTGTGCGGATCCTGGTTTTTTTTTTTTTTCATGCGCACTGGCGCAAAAGTATTTTATAATGTCGACGAAAGATACACACGCGTGTATTCACTCCGCGTAAAACGAATTCAACGTATATTGCACTTTGCCCATCCGCTTTGCGCGCGAATCGAGCGCAGCGATGCCGCGCGACATTGAACGTCGGTCGTTTCGTTCTCGTTTCGCGGTCACACAATCGTTCTGAAAGCCGGTGAAAAGATGTTTTATTTATCCCGTTGCGCGGAATTTACGCAAACTTCTGATACCATGTGAAAACGAGATCCCGTATGACAGCCGGTCCGCGCAAATTATTGCTTTATTTCCACGCAGCGAAGACGAAGACATATATTTGTTATGTACATACACACATACGAGATAGAGAAAGAGAAGGTATATCGTAGTACATAACGGTCGAGAATTTTATTTCTGCTCTATATATAATGCATATATAATGCACTTACTTTGTTTTCGCGTAAACATTTTTCATCACCCAAAGAACTTTTCGCGCTCTCACCAGTAATTGCGTATATTGGCGCGGCTTTTACATTCCGCCTCTCTCTCTCTCTCTCTCTGAAAATGTGTACAGACACATCTGCATATGAGGCTTGCGCATAATTTGGCAATTTTTCGAGCGGAGTCTGGTCATTAAATCGCCTTTGACGTGCAGTGATCTAAGTAAAAAAGCAGTTTCACATACAACGGCGCCACACGGCCGTAGCTATCGTACGTAGCTTTGTCACGGGCTAGCGTGCCGTATTTCATTTACGTGAAATAGACCACCATTTCTTTCGCTGAAAATTGCACGTCTCACACACCGGAAACAACTCTGCAAAATGGACTCTATGATAAAAATTAAACCGGCAGTAGATTTTATTTTATTAAAATCCCGTTCTCTTCTTATACTTTTTATGCTGCGTTTGCATACAGCCAACTAAAAATTATATCTAAAATCAGTCGTTAGTTTTTATCTATATTTTTCACACTTTTTATTACATCTCTTTTTTTATGGAATATATTTAAATATATATATATTTAATCTTCAAGAGATAACAGAAAAAAAAATGAAAACGAAATATTTGGTTGAAATATTTAACTGAGAGGGAGATGGAGAGAATAACCTCTCTTAAAAGAGAGAACTCTATTAGGAAGGTTTTTCCTTCCCATGCTTTCCTCTTCAGATTCTCCAAGTGCGCCTCGGAAAACCCGCGTTCTCCGAGCTACGTGAGAATCCGTTTCGCTTTGGCTCCGTCACCAATCCACGTCGGGCGTTTCCGCCTAAAACCTTCGTTTCTACCTCGTTTCTGCAAACTCGAAGCGCGGAATGACTGACGCGTTTGTCGGTTCGTGGCGATGGAAACCAACGACAAGCGCGGTAACCAAACTCCATTAATCAACCGGCATTCGTCGCTTAATGAAAAGGCCAAATATCGCCCACCGTGAATGAAAGATAGCCGGCTCGCGGAAACGATTCAAACTGCCGAAACGTAAACTGCCAAAGCGAGCTACGTGCTGAAAATTTTGCGAGAATGGGTTAGGTCCGCATATCTGTCGCGGATTCCGCACGTTACAACTGTCAAAAACATCTTTGCTGCTTCCGATATGCCGCTTTCACATGACATGCCCGGATACGGAGCTTAAGAATTTTTTTGAATTAAAAAAAAATAATCAAATACTCTAAGTAACTTGTATTAAATAATTAATTATTTTTTTTAGCGGAAGCTGTCGTACGCGAACCACTTTTCTTATAAGTTACGCGCCACTGTAAAAACTCAGCCTTGGGTGAGGCACATAATAATAGGCAAGAAAGAGGTCCGGACCCGCGTATCACGGGTTCTATTAAAAAACTTGAGTCCAAACTATTCTAATAAAACGCAGGTTGCACGTCGAAGGTGCATACGATCCTTTTGATATGGCCGTAATTGGAAAAAGTTGTAAGATTGCAGTTGAATATCACAATAAAAGGAGATATACTGGTTGTTGTATATACTCTTCAAAGCGCGATATGCGCATAAACATGAAGCGGAAAAATTAAGAGGAGCTTTGTGATCGGTATATATACATATATATGTACAGGCAAAAAATTCACTACTGCAATTCGTAATTATAGTAATAATTAATGTAGCATGATAATAACAATCACCGCAATAATAATGATTATTATTGAAATAATTACGTAGACGTAGATATGATGCGCGATTAATTCTCGTTGAACACGATGAAAAGATGATACGCGGAATACAGAGGTATTTATGTTAAACTGTGTGCAATTTGCATTTCGAACAATGAAACGTTTATCAACAAACTTGTTGAGAGCGGTGAAATTATTTCGTACTCTTTCTCTCTCTGTCTCTCCATCTCTATACATGAATACTAGAAACTGCCACTTTAGTAAAATGAAACTAATTAGTACCGAAAACATTATAAAAAGACACTTAATTTACCTTTTTTTCTAAAAAAAAAAAAAAAAAAAAAAAGTACATTGTCTTTTTGCGCTACAGAATAAAAGAGAGAAAAATTAATATTACAATGTCATTATCAATTTTTCCGGTGACACAGAAAAAAAATATGATTCCTAATTCGCAACATGTAGCACGGGAGCATATTATGTCATATCGATGCGTTTCAAAACGCCACATTGTGATAATACGTGTTAATTGTACGATTAAATCGAAATTTAAAATTAATCTCCCTTTCTCTTAAAAACTCGACGTTTACTACGTGGCGCGTTATCGATGCATTGCGCGATACTTGTTGGAAAATACGCGAAAATATCGGATACATTAATTAAAATTCGACGTATGCTCCGCGTTTTTGGTTATCCGTGTAAATAAAGCAAAAATTCGCGCGCGCGACATTCGCATCCCATTTGAATTTTACCGACGGCTATTCCGAAGCTATCCAGGATAGCGTAGATCGCAAAATCGCCCCTTCATATACATAAACGAGCCGCGCCGTATGCATATGCACATGAATCGTGCTGATGTGTGCCCGTGACACGCGCTTCCTCCGTCATCGTCGTTGCTGCTGCTGCTGCTGTCGTCGTCGTCGTCGTCGTCGTCGTCGTCGTTGGGAATCAATTAGCTCGACATGCGCCGGTAACCCCCTTGGGAATACGTGTAACACCTTCCCCGCCATGCGTGCATGAACACTTTTCGGCATTTAACACCAGGCAGCATATATACAAGCGTGCACCGCACACATGCGCGCGCGTTTATACGAGTTATTTTAGTACAGCGCTGCTGAGATAATAGGATAACACCAGTTCTAGAATTACACGTGGCGAATCTCGGCGACCGCAACGGTAACTTCCGGTCTTAATTACCGAGATAATGAGTCGGAAAACTCGAAGTAGCCACTTTTCGATAATATGCTACACCGCAAACAATTATCCCGTTATAGTTCCTCAACACATGTGTGTGAGTGTGTGTGTGTGTGTGTTTTGCGGTTGCACGCGTGTATCAAAAATATAAAAATCAGTCGTGCTTATTTTACGCGCTTATTCTATTTATTCGGATTTGTATTCGTTAGGTAGCGAAATAATTGCTAAATATACAGTGTATATAAATGCGGTTACGTTATGCAGATAATACAGCATCGATCAATAAACGTTTGCATCAGCTTTGTGCATTTCCGATAATATACATAAACGCACTCATTGCTTAATATCAGCAATATTCTAACTCCATTATCATTGTACCACGAAATGCAATTGCATCCTGACATATTCCAGGTTAGCATAAACAGCTTGATAAGCCATTTGAAAAAGTTCATAATCGCACAAGCTCTTATTTACGCGCCTGCCCGCGTGTATGTGTGCGCGTGTATATTTGTTTTACATTACAAAAAGCAAAAAAAGTTTATATTTTTCTATATTCGCGTTTTGTAGGTTTCGTGGCAGATTTTATTTTATACCGCACATATCTCTCTCTCTCTCTCTCTCTCTCTCTTCAAACTTTCTATAGTGTAATACGAGTCCGCTAATCAAGCTACGAGATGGAATTGCACTCCGCTATTTTTTACGCGGAATTTGACGAACATCACGCGAGTTCGCGAATACGTGTATGTATGTGGCGTGCGTGATGCTTTCGGAAGTTCCGCGTGTACACATAAATGGGCTTGTCCGTTCATTCGCACATTTCCAACGGACGGAATAGCTACGAGCCCGGTGTCCATCGGCCATTCAGCTTCGGGTTTACGCGCGTATGCACGTGTAATCCCCGCGGGGTTTATAGGCCACCATCGCGGCGACCGTACACACGTAGCGTTACACATATCTCCGCGGTGATCACCGACGGTGGATTCCCGCTCTCTGTGTCGGAGTATTTCCCGCCGCCGCCGCCGCCGCCGCCGCCGCCACACGTCGTTAATTAAAAGCCATCGCGTCCTCGCGACCCGAACCCGACGACCTCGCCGCATTTTTAGTAGCTGTTTCCAGTGTCAACGACGCGGAATATGTATCTCTCGATCGCGCAAACCTCGTTTACGATTTTCGCGCTCAAGCGCACCGATAGAGACGTTATCACATCGACACGCACTCTTCTCTTTCTCCCTTGCTCGTTTATTTGCCGTATTTATTTACCGCGTTTGTTACGAGATCGTCGGAATTGGATCTAATCGGAAAACTAAAATAAAAGTCCTATCTCGGTTGTTCTCTTCGAACAAGCGCGCGCGGATTCTCGCGCACAGCTGATACGCCAAAATGTATGATTTGTGCGCTCTGCGCTCCGCGTTCGTACCACTGCTGCTCGACACATTACGTCATATGCGCCACACGAGTCGAGTGTTACGCGGCAGCAACGAGGGTCAATATTATCCGGTCCCAAAATCGATCCATAATTATTAAGCAAACACGACGGGACGCGGCCGGGCTCTCTCCCAAAGCATGCCTGGACAAATATGATTACATCGTTGATGTGAACATTCCGATCAATATAAACTGCATGTGCGGTGGGCATTCTCTACCCAATTAAGCCCGAGTACGGATCCGCCCGCGCGCGTACATGAAAATCAATCCTCATCGGCCAGACATCGATGATATCGCCTAATTAGCTCAGGAACCGGCAGCGGCACAGTCTCTGTTGCGCTCGCGCATAGCCGTCGGCAAAAACAGCCATCTGCTGTGGTTTACTCCGCGCACGTGTAACTAAAGCTCGCGCTCCTGTTTGCAGTCGAGTTTCCATCGAGTTCGAGTTTATTCGATTCGATTTTTCGCATTGCCGAAAAATATTTGCGACCGCGGCACAAAAGAGGAGTAGGTACGCGAGTGTATCTCTCTGTCGGATACGCCCATTGTACGGAACAGTAGTTGAAACATGTGAATATCAAGTAACAAGTTCGCGTTTTACATATCGAACTTAATTGTGTGACACTAGAAATGTATATCTTGATGTGTGTGTGTGTGTGTGTGTGTGTGTATGCGTGCGAGATAAAAAAAATGTTGAAATAGTGACGTTAACTGCAGTGACATTGTATAAATACTATTTTTCAGAAACAGTTGTTTTGTGTTTATCACATATAAACCAAGTTGAATGAATAAACGCTTCATGGTTTTTCTAACATTACGTTAGAAGAGTTCAATATGTTTAGCTGCGTTTTGAGAATTTTATTGATTGCTTTTTTATAAATGTAATTTATATATTGTGTTATTCCATATTAAAACACATTTGTATTACATGTATTCAAAATACGGTTCCGTATAATATATAAGCAAATATCACAGCAGTACACACACACACACACACACACACAATTCCTCTAGAATAACGCGACACCAGACGGACGACAGACGTCGTGACGTTAGGTAGAAGTGTTTCCGGATGTATATCGCAATGCTATTCATCGCGTGCCTAATTAACAGTGCCCCGTGGCATTCTGACCCCGGCATTGTGCCGTGCGTCGCGGAGGCCCTTTTGCAAGCCGCGCGCGCACAAGCGGCGAGAATTTAATTAACCTGTTCTGCATTTGATAGCCGGCGAAAACTTCCGGTCGGTGTCTTTTGTGAGGCGGTCGTAATTAATATTCCTTGAAAGCGGCAAAGAGAGAGAGAGAGAGCAAGAGAGAGAGAAGCGGAAGGTTCGACCGAGAGAAAGGCAAATACGGGTCGGACTGTGGGGGTGTATCTCGAGAGGGGGCTGCGCGCGCCGAGTACCCTCTCGAAAAGGATCAAAAGAGTTATCAAACCGCGAGCTTATCGCCACTGTTCGAAACGTTTACTCGAATGAATGTCTTGTGAAGGGAGCAAGCGCGATTGCATCGGTTGTTCTCGTGAAAAATTAAAGATGGAGCGATTGCATTGAAGAGTGGCACATCTCGAAATTTCACCTGTGTACATATGTATGTGTAATATATAGAAACTCTTTGATATGATCTCAAAAGCTTACGTATATACGATTAATGTTTTTTATTGTGAATATGGAGCTATCGATATTTTATTTATTACGAGAGAAGATGAATAGACAAGTGGCCGAAATACATTGTGATTGTGTAGTAACGCGAAGCTCTCTTGTGCCTCCAACTGAGCAAAGCAATCTATTTTGGAAACTTGTATCGACAGATACGTTGAAAGTCTGAGCACGAAGGAAACAGGCAACGTAATTAGACGAGCACAGGAAACAGCGGTGCATATCCCTGCGCGAGCTGTGGAAATATATTCATGATCGCGTCGGTGTTATCGGAGAAGTGCACAGTGTACTACGTTGCTTGGAATAGATTGCGGCTGATCTCTAACGTACGAGTTCGTCTGCGTAGGAAATATCGTTTGGCGCAAGCACGATCTTATTACATTTCCGCCATGAATCCCATCGAGATACGCGCGGACCCAGAGAATATAGTTTAAGTCACCAAAGTAAGATAATGGAGAGAAAAAAGTGTGCGGAGGACGACGTAGGAGGGAGAAGAGCTTGAGAAAGGGGCGCGAGATCGTATACGCGAGCGAAACACGGCAAAGCAATTTCTGTACAACCACGTTCCCTCGTTTCTGCGAAGAGGGGAGAAGAGGAGTCTCTTCGTGAGGAAGCCAGGGAATTTACATGTACGTTTATGTGCATGTGTGGTTCCGTCCGTGAAAAAGGATGAACTCTCTCTCATGAATGGTCGAGCGGCTCGCTCTTTCTATCACACACACACACACACACACACACACACTCTCTCTCTCTCTCTCTCTCTCTCTCTCGGTCGTCTCTCTTATTACGAATTACGCCGTGCCCCCGGATGGCTTATCGACGACGGTTTTCATGAAACCTGACGAGAACGCGCCACAGCGTTATCGATTTCGTCGTCGTTAATGATAATCAATGCCTGGCGCGATGAGATTTCGCTAATGGAACATAATATACCTGCCGTGGTATTATTACCTCATTTCCCGAACGAAAGACACTTTTCGCGTCCGATCTCTCCCTCGCGTTGAGTTCACAGGAGATTTTTATCGTAACGTACAAGAGCGCCTCTCCTGCCAGTAACGAGGAAGATTAATTTCACTTGACGTCGTATTTCCGTGACGTGACGACGACGAGTCGCGGATCAAATTTAAATTTAATAAAAAGAATCGACCGCAATAAGTAATAATGTAAGTATAATTATATTTAAATAGCAACGCGCACAACTACAAAAAAAGATGCCTCAGATTATTTTAATTTTTTAAAAAACCGCGTGTATATAAATTATTTATATAAACAAATTAAATGAATCGTCTCGCAAACTACATAAAAAAGAATAATCTTGCTGTGATATAATTACAACTACTTCCCGATATGCAATATAATCACATTTATCAATATACACCCGCGTGAATTTATATCTCGGCGGAATTTATCGCACGAATTACGCGGACGCCAGCCGACTTTCTGTATTCGTTTATCGATTTTATTAATTGCCTGCTAATGTGAAAGTAAAGCGAAATAATAGAATGTCTTTCACTTTAACTGTATCTGCCCGTCTTCCTTAATAACGCTTATCTGTAGTTTGTCATTTATTACGCCCATACAAATTAATAATGAACTTTATAGCTGACCTCGTTTCTCTTCCGAGTTAATCTCTATTGTACACAGACACGCAATATTCATAAATATCTATTGGTCGTAATTACGACGCACGACGTAATTACAACGCGCTGTTCTTAACAAGATATGCAGTAAATGAAGTTATAATATACTTTATCAGAGAAAATTGGATTGTCACACAAAATAAATGCAAAATAACTTACAAAAAAGTCATCTCCCAGTATGCTTCTTTTTTAGAGTTACGTAGATTAGTTTTTTCTCTTAATCATTTATTTTGCAGATATAACATATTTTGCAGATATATTTATGTGAAATAAATAAGTTTGCTCGACACACACTCTCTTCTGCTATACCGTGCTATGACGCACACTGACAGAATTCAGGAGACGGAAAAACTTGAACCAAGACGCATCTATCTGTTCTCGAAGGAAAAAGAGGGGAAAACAGTCAAATCCCACGTGTATGGCAATGCGCCACGATAAAATAATCTCGAGTACACAGATACACGCCGTTGCTTTTTCCTTCTTATCGCGAAAGCCGACTTGGCTGTTTTATCTAGCAAACGGGAGAAAGAAGTTCGCGAGAGAAAAAGAGAGAGAGAGAGGCGGGAAACAGGGGAGAAAGAAGGGAAGCGGAAGAGAGAGAGAAGGAAACAGAAAAACTAAGAAAAGAAACGTGCGACAGTCCGATTCGCGCAAAGAATCATGACGTTCCCTCAGCAAACGCCCATGCATATGCATCTTCTCGTGCAACAACAGAAAGACTTTTCTCGATGAGAAAGAAAGAAAAAGAGAGGCCAACGACTCTACATATTTATCTCTCGAACTCTCGTCTCTTCGACGGGCAGAAAGAAGCGAAAGAGACGGCGAGACAGGGTACGAGAGAAAGTGCGTTTCGTCGTCTTGTCACTGACCCGGGACAATAGACGTGGATTTTCTTAACGACGAGCGAACAAGTAATACGAAGAACGAGCCCAAGCTCTATCTATACCCGCAGCGCGCCTTCGTCGTCATTCGCCTTTAAACGAGAGCCCGAGCAACGACGAGTCTTATCTCGACGGTCTATTGCGGGATCGCTGATTGCTCCCTTCGTTCGTTTAATTTACGATGAATCGCGCGCGACGCCGTCGTCGGCGAATAAGACCGGACGACTCGCGACGTCTCGCGTCTCGTGAATGGCCAAGCGCCGCAGAATAACGAGACGCCCGTCACATCTCTTCGCACACGCGCGCATGACTGTCGCATAACTCACGACGAATCCAATTCACGGAGGAGTGATTACGCAAACGCTCGTAGGCCGAGTCACGCTCTGGAAGTAAGAATGAGTTATCACTCGACGGTAAACTTTAAACTTCTGTCCGATTAATTTTTTATTGTGGTCGTTACAACTCTTACGTAGAAGCGCGCTGTGCTTTTTTTTTTTTTACAAAAAGAAATTATGCAACGCAGCTTTTTCAAATATTTCTGAAGCGACGCGCGTATGTTTTCATAAATGTTTAACGAACTCGGCAGTTTGCAATATTTAGCGGTTTTTTATGGACTACGTTTTAAATTTTCTATATGAAGTTTTTTTTTGTCAAAAAAATGTCATGCATTTTAAGATGATATTAACATTCATCTTGAAATTTTTTTTTTTTTTTTTTTTTTTTTGGATATTATGATTGCGTATCAAGATTATCTTACGGAGAACGAGAGATGTCTTTGCAACTTCATCCTTCTCGTAGCCTTAACTTTATATGCAGCGCGGTATGTGTTACAGCTTGACCGTTTGAATGCTTCATTCCTTCGCGTTGCGTGTTTCTTAGACAGGCAACAGACATATTTCCAAGATACCGTTCTCAGAACTCGGTGGCAGGCCGGGATGCCAGTCTTACAAGTTGATGTTTATTCAACAAAATACTTAAATAATTCATACTTGACGCGAGTGAGATTGCTCGATTTAGATACGCCTCGTTTCCAATCCTTCTCGCTCAATCATATATACACACATGTTGTGTGTGCGCTCGTTACCGAATACTTTAAAACCGTTCAAAATGCACGTTCGTGCCGGCACGAGTAAAAATGAAGCGTATCGCCGGGGCGTCTGAATAATTGCACTGCGGCTGAAGTGCCGGCTGCGGAGTCGTGTGATGCGGGTTGTAAAATTCGCGATGACTTTTACATCGTCCTCTCTCTCTTTCTCTCTCCCTCTCTCGTTGCGTGCGCTTTCAGGTCGGAGAGATAGCGCGCGCGCGCGCGCGGGAAGATGACGAGAAAAAGATCCGACGCAACTCGAAGAGCTGCTGCCACGAGAACGGTACCGCGGCGGCGTCATGTCGCATCTCCGCGTCTGCAAGGCGCCCATTTACATAACGAGATTATTTCATTTTGGCCGCGAATGGAGTCGTAACCCTATATGTAAATTCGAGACACGTGAAAGGCGTGCGATCGGACTGTTTGAATACAACGACCCTCGATCGGCCCGATGACAAGATAAAGAGAATTAAATTTCGTTGCTCCCATAAGACACCGTGACTAAATTAATTACTCACGATGTTCCTTTCGTTATACATACACGATATACACTTCGAGTTTTCAATAAAAATTTCATGTAAGTGTGTGTGTGTGAGAGAGAGAGAAAGATATTATTATATAGAAAGATATTTTTATATAACTATTGAATTTTAAATTTTATTATATAATAATTTATTTATTTATTATATAATATTTTCTAATTCTTTGTCGTAATTTTTAAATTATTCTTATACACTTAAACGAGATGTTATTATAAAATCAACTTACCGGATAGTCAATTACGAAAATATAAATAGGATTGTATCGATTCGATAAATTAGGAGAACGAACAACGCGCATACGTTGCACGGGACGTAATCTAATCGTGCAAAACTGATTTATTCGCAGCAAATTCAAAGAAAGCCGGCAATCCGTAACGATGATTTTATTAATCAAGTAGCCATATTTATCCACATTATACGCGATCCACAGCAGATACAGATGTGTATCGATAACAGAAAGCCTCGAATATTGCGTTACTAAATTATCCATGTAAATGAAGCAGCCGTTATTCGAATAATAGAATTAACTATTCGACGTACACACTAGGATATATAATTAACCCCTTCATCGCGCCAGTAACCACGAATTCGTCAATGTGATAAATTATCCTGATCAGACAATTCAGGGACATACACAATCGTTATCGTCCTTGATGTACTTATGCATCTAAATATCCACTTGCGATAATCTATCAATATTATGATGTGGCGTTATTATCGTCGGGATTATGCATATTTTTTCTTTTTTTTTTTATTACTTAGATGATCGGTTAGAATTAAATAAAGTGAGTCGCTATGTTTATTGAAACTCGACATCAATACTTAACGCTTCGATTTATGAAAAAAGGCGCAGTATTGTGTACTCGCGCAATAGCCATATTTAGCCGGGCAGCATGTCGAAAGTTATACGAAAGTGGGCCAACTGTCCAAGAGGGCTTCGTTGGAGGGTTTGTAATCGCGTGTAAGCCTCCTTTCTCATCCTCGTCCGTCAGGATTTTCCCGGTAGGGAGGATTCATATATTTCGAATATACAAGAGCCTGTGCTGGTACGGCGATGCTATACGTGATATAACTGTTGCACGAGATGTTGAATAATAAAAGATAAACCGAATGTGTGGCGAAACGAAAGAAAACACACAATGCAGAAATGTGTTTTAATCAAATTTTTGTAGTTGCATACATTTATGCGATTAAAACATGCGGTGTACAACAGTTTCGGAAGAAATACGTACAACATCATTGTACATCTAATATTAACGTCATTATATATTATCAACGTCATTATATATCTAAAATTATTCAAAAAATATATGTAGGTTTATAATAACTAATTTGATCTTTATGGTATTTTATTATTTAAGTTTTATATAGTTTTATATAATTTTTATAGAGTTTTTCAGTTTTATATAGTTTTTCGCTTAGGTTCTTCTGCCAGTGCTTTTTGTTTCATGAATAATTTTGTATTGTACTTCGAAATTTTTGAAACTTATGTTCGTACATAGTTTCTTTTTTTTACTCAACTCAAAGCCAGCCTTCGCAACGGAGAGTTGAACAAATTCAAGCACCGCGCTTTGTTCAGCTCGCTGAATCATTAATGGATGCCGCGTCCTCCTAAGAGCGCAGTTGCATATCCAACGTAACGCGAAGGGAGTCGGACATAAATATGTAATATAACGTACCGGCGTGAAAAATGTACTCTGGATTACAAGGGCGGGGTATGCTTCTCTTTATATCGCGTCTGTCATCCTGCTTCGTCCAATTTTCCGACGTTGTTGCGCTCGCGCGGCGAAAAAGGAACGTGTACGTGTATCACGTCACTTTATAACGGTAGCGCGGTGAGCGCGCGTTTAAGCGGTAAATAATTTTTATCTCTGCGGCGGCGATGATCGACGAAGATAGAAGACTGTTTAATCGAATTAAACGCCGTTTCACAGCGCGGCTAACTCGCGTCGGCAACTTTGATCGGAGTTTGTTGAGAATAAATAGAACGCGAACGGGGAGAGATTGCAGAATTAACGAAATTAGTATCACGCGCAATTCCGCTCAGCGCGCATTGAAATATTTAACAGCAGTTATTCGGAGATTTACACGCGCTTCGTGCAGTTTTAAGCGGAGAAATTCTCTTTATATATGCACGCGCGAAAATATTACACGATAATCTTCATGGAATTTGTTATAATTGAGATTCGAGGCTGAAGACAACAGTCATCGCTTTTCTTTTAAGAATCACTCATGCCGGATAATCGCGTAACCGATATATCGCCGATATTTTTTTTTTTTTTGTTAGATCTACTATTAATTCCCTCATAAATCCGAGTGGATGCCTCGTTGAAAGGGATCGGGCGGATTTATCGTTCGGCAGGTAGAACGATATGACGATATAACTCCGGCACGAGGCCGCACGGGGAACGACCCTCGTCTTTCTCGCTCGTTCTCTCCTTTTCTCTTTTTCTCTTTCGTTTTCTCTCGCGATATCCCTCGGCATTTCACTCGCTCCTTCCTTCACGAGGGGTTCGAAGTTGCGTCGAGCAGATCGGATGACGCGGATGAGTGCAGCGTGTGTGGCACAATGCAACGCGGCAGATGTGCCCCCGCTCAATGGTACGTACCCTGGTTTTCTCTCTTCTCGAGTAGTCGCGGCTCCAACTTCATCCCTCGGCCGAGCTCTCGTACTTTCTTTTTTATCGAGTTTCATCCCTCATTCTCTCCCGTTTTCGCATGTCTGTTACCAGGTCGCTTCTCTTCCGTCCTCCTCTATCGTCTTTCTTTTCTCTCTGTCTGACTTTTTATGTTTTCCCTCTCGCGCACGCTTTCTCTCTCTTGTTCTCCGTCGTCGCGTATGCCCGCGCGCGAATTAACGAACTCGGCCACGGATTTCTATTACGAGTGGATCCGGTTCTCTCTCCAAGCCTCACCAGCTCGGCATATAATAGATTCGAGGCGACAGCAATTTCAGATATGAGAGTCCAAACGAATCGACAGTATTCGCGCGATTACACTCTTTTTCTCTCCTTTCCACGGCAGGCGCAATAAACTTGCCTCGTCTCCTCTCGCCGGGATTTTCCTGAATGAACGGTATGCACCTGGGCTCCAATTCCCGACGCTCGATGTGCTTAAAAATCCGGAATGTTATCCGCGAATGCAATCATTTCCGGTATATGTGCGACGTCTCGTTAATTTATTGAAATGTGTCGCGCGGATTTTTGTTTTTTATTAAATTCACATGTTCCACGCGTTTCGTATCGCGTTTATATCCACATTGTCGCAATACGAGTAATTTAAACGTCATAGGTAGAAAATGTTTTATACATTTTTCGTATTTGTGAAAATAACAAGAAACCGATAAAACAGAGATAAAATAAATAGTACTTGGAAAGAGTGACACAAAATACTAAAGTCAATGTCAATTGATGTTCTTCGAATTTATATATTTATTAATAATATTGCAATATATGTTGTTAGCTTGTATTTTGCAAAATTGCTTTGTTAGAAAATTATTATATTTTGCAATGTTGCTTTTGTTGGAAAATTATTACAATTTGTATAAAATATTATAAAACATTTTACAGAACATTCATAAAATTTGTTGCTGTAACTTGTAAAGAATATAAAAACGCATGGAGTATCAAAATCGTTACACGCGTACCCACTTGTCGTGTATTTCTCTCGCGCGGATCCCCTATGACTCTCACCCTCATATAGTCAGACGTACGAATTATTACAACAATTCGAGCGCGCGCGCGAAGAATGGTTTGGATATAATGGACTCGAGACAAGTAAATTTTTTGGAAGGTGTGCACTTGAAAACAATTGCATGTATAAGTACGTTTCGATATCTTGAATGCATCCTTTCATCGAAAATCTCAATGGAAGATATCGTCTGTCGCCCTCATGTGCTATGCATAACATTGTTAAAAACTGTATATAATAACTCTTTAAATTTTTTACGTATAAAAATTTATATTTTACGTATTAAAAATTAATTTTTATTTTTATAATATTTCAAAGAAAGACACATATAACTTTTCTACATACTGGACAATTCACACACGTTCGTCACTGTTCGAATTCCCATAGGCCAATATTACTACATCACTCGAGACATTTATGACGATTCGATGACGTCGAAAAGACTCGCGCGAATATTCGCGCATATTATTGGACAATAGACAAAACCGCGGGCTTTTCAGCGGAAGGAAAAAAATAAAAGCTCTTCTGGACCGATATTCTCTGAAAAATATTGCCCGTTCTGGAAATATCCGCGGCAACGATTTACCGTTCATAAATATCGAAAATACACGAGAGTGCTTGGCCGAATATTTTGTGTGCGCGTGGCCGTTATTTCATAATAAAAGTGCACGGCTAATGAGCCGCGATATGGGGTTAATCGCCTAAAGCGCGTCGCGTGTTCGCGAAACCTTCACACAGTACAGAATTGTAGGCGGTGGCACGCGCAGGGGAAAGAGAGGAGGCGAACGTTTGAGAAGGGCTTAGTTATAAGACCCGTGGATTTGCATCTCGGTGAAAAGCAACGTTCGAGGCTTTAATGTCCCACCGTATCCTGGCCTCTCGCGAGCGCGCTTTCGGTAAAAGCCAGCCGGGCGGCGGAATAACTCTTTTTCGCAATTACTTCGCTGCCTTTGGCGTGCGCTGAAACGCACACCTGTGTACGGCGCGCACTGTGTATGAACACACGTGATATTTGCGTGTACAATGAGAATGTACGTGTATGCGCGCGCTGCATTGACTTCGCACACGCCAAAATCGCATTACGTATCGAAAAGCACGCTCGAAAAGCATCGGTCCACTAAAACAATGTGTTATTTTGTTGGGAATTAATTTAATATCGAAAACAATCCGGTCCCGTTGCGATGATGCAGACACCGACTGATCATCTCTTGTCAATTAAACGATACATGCGCAATTTTATATACGAATTTCAGTCGTATTGATTGGCACAATTATTACGGTTACTGCAATGAGATTGACGTTATTGTTTATACGCGATTTGTGCGCATGGCTGCTTTTAATGCGACGCTTTTCGCGTGCACAATGATTTAATCGTACACTACGGAACATATTATCGTCGAAATATAATATTTTTGCTCGGCGATATCTGTTTTTCTCTCGTGTATATACCTTAGCTTTCTCTGCGACCTTCTTCTACATGCATCCATGTTTTCCTCTCTATCGCATAGAATGCGCGATGTGTGCAGTTTATTATCACGTATTTATGACGCGAACATTAGTATTTTTCTCATAGTTGCATAAAGGATATTACAACAGTCGCACACGCTCGGGCAGGAAGCTGCGCATGATCGAGCGGATTTCATACGGTCAAATAAACTCGATAACCGTGTCGCGCAGCTCTTTCACGAAAAGGACCGTCGAGACGTCAAGCTCAAAAGGCTGGAGATTATTTCTAGCCGCAATCGATTCCCATCCCCCCGTTCCGCTCGTCGGACATCCGGAAAAACCCGGCATATGACGGCATAACGTCTGCGACTGTCGATATCGGTTCCGAAGTCGGTGGTTTTCGGCAATATCGGAGACCGTGCATGCGCGCGCGTGCGCACACATACACGCGTGCGCGCGCGTTACGTGTAGTTGGCGAGGACGCGCAGCGTTCCTGTTCTTTTTTTTTTTTTTT
>QVNW01003992.1:0-25004 GCA_014825475.1 Pseudomyrmex flavicornis
AGTTAAGATTCAAATTTTAAAAGATTTAATTTTGTCAAGAAGATTAAAATAAGAATGGTCAAGTAAGTCTGTATCGTTAATTAGAAGTTCAAACCGCGTTTTTGTTCTTTTATGTGTATAACTTCTGAAATAAGTGTCTTTTGTAAAAATTTGGTTCGTGACCTAAAATCTGAGTATTTTCCCAGTCGAGAAGAATGATTGAATTCAAGTGTTTAGAAATAAGAGAAAGTTGTGAGGAAGTCTCCTTCCTGTGCTTTTTTATATTTAATTTATTTAAAAGTTGACAATTGAAGAAAGACAACAAATTTAACTCAATAAATCATTCATCTTCAATTAAGAAATCTGAAAACCGTCATTTTGACGAGCTTCGTAGCGTTGAAGAGCAGCAGTAGCTTACAAGACTGATTTTTAAGCTCAGAAAAGTGTTATAATAAAAAAAAACAAACTAAAGAAACAACTTTGATTTGAAAACAATAAATACAGATTAAAATAAGAACAAGAGAGTTCGATTATAAATGATTTTTTATGTTGCAGTTTTAACTTGAACGGAAAAATCCGACGAAAAATGTTTGAATCGCATTAACGCACGCCTAATGGAAGCTTCATCTTTACGGTCGCGTGGAATGTGTGTTGTATGGAATTTTGTCGTTTAACATTTCGGAATCGTAATTTGCGCGCGCGCGTGTGTGTGTGCATTGCTTGCAAAACCGCGGCCGTCGCGGCACATCGCATGACCGTCGAGATGAAGCAATCGCAATGATCGCAATTGCTGAACGAAAAAAGATATCTCATATGTACCTGACTGTTGTGACAATTACTATAATTTTGAAAAGATACTTCCTGCGCCGAGTTACAGCGCGCACGCAATTGAGAAGACTGTGGTGTTGCATATTGACGAGAGCGATCGGCGAAAACCGCGGCGCGATGTATGGTCGAGAAATGAATGGATAGGAAAATGTGCGCGGTCAGAGAAATATAGGAAAGTGTGTGTGTGTGGTTAAAGAAATATATGAAAATTCACGCGAGTCACGATAAATCGTACACATTGCGCTTCCCCGATTATTATCGTGATCGTAGCGGCTCGCGATATAATGGCGACAATCATTGACACTCTTAGTCAAATGTGACAAATAGCAGTGACCGCATCACATTTTTATTATAAAATAAGTATGTCAATTTCGCGCGAAATTGGCACCCTAGATATTTATTATGGAAAAACAGTTAAGAACTTTAATATTCGAACATTATACACAAGTTTTACTTCGTCGCAGGAAATAATTTTTTTGTTTAGAATAAAAAAAAGAATATTTATTGTATATAATATTATAGACTAATTAACAAAAATATAAACGTCAATTATATATTTTATATATTTATTATGTTATATATTTTATATATTTAATTTGTTTTAATGATATATTTAATATCATTAAGATATAATTTATTGAAAATAAGATAATGTGTCTGATTTTAAATTTTAAACAATAATATTCGCACAGAGATATACACGATATTCTTCCTTTTGTTCTAGACAAAATTATATTGCGACAAAGTAAAATATGTGTGGCGTCTAAATATTAAAGTTATTCGCTACTTTTCGTATATTTTTTCCACGTTTCAATTTGCCATCACTGATGTCCGCCTCTCCGAGGTGTCTTCACTGTCCGCTAATTGAATCAGTGTCACCGAACGAGAACGTACGCGCGCGGGAATATTCCCTTATTTCCTACCTTATTCCGCGACTTCGTTCTCCGCATTTGGAAGACACGATATCGCGGTTGTCGCTTATGCCCGCGGGCGTTAAGATTAAGGCGGCGATCTGTGGCGGACAGTGCCGGGAGGTCGGGCTTTTACGGCGGCGGCTTGCTGTGAAACCGTACGCCGATTCCCGATGGGTTTGCGCCATCGTTCCACAACCCCGTGGCGAACCTTAAGCGACCGCCGGACTCCGTAAGTGTCCTGGCAAGTTATCCGCCTCCTCCGCGTCTGCAGACTCGGCTCCGCGCACTTCGAGAGATCTGATTGTCAAGGATTCGAGACTCGTAACTTGCGACGAAGAGGGACACGAGTGTCCTTTAAAGGGACAGATCTTGATAATTTTCCAGTCGGACTAGGCGGATTTCCTTCGGTAAATTGCAAAACTGCGCGTCTTCAAAGGTGGGAAACGTAGTTGCTGAAGAAGCGAGGACAGTCTCAAGTCTCCGAAACGAGACGGCTGCTTCGAGTCCGCTTCGTTTCTGCAGACGCGGCCCTGCCTCTACAGATTGCACGGTCTGAAATACCCGCGGACACCTAATGGCATCCATACGCGCTTACAACAATATGGTTAATTGAACGGGATATTCTCGGTGCTTGAGTTCGCAGCGGGTCCATTATTCGAATTACGACACGACCGTCTCTCGCGGCGTGACGGCGCGGTTGAGTTCCGCATATTTTTCTGTCGACTTTACGTCGGACACATGATAACGTTATTATTTACTGCGTTCGAAGAACCACCGTTACACATTCGTGTCAAAGCGAAACGAAAGAAAAACTGAGGAAGAGAGAGAGAGAGAGAGAGAGAGAGAGAGCAGCGATAAAATAAAAACCCGTCGAAACTTTTGTTTTTATGACATACTAAATTTTATCTTGCGAATTCGCGATCTGAATAAAAACACGCGATGACATTGTGAACGCGTAAATGCTGAAACGCGCGTATTGAAAGAAAAAAAAAAAATGCATTTGACACAGCCGTCTCCGAGCTCGCGAAAATACCAGAGAAACCAGTTCGCGCGCGCGAATAATTCGTTCTTCACGTCGGGATGCATTTCGTCCTCCTGTTTCATTTCTTTTTTTTTTCTCCCGTTTTCGCGGCCGAAGCGAAGCGCTTGATCCCTTCAGCGAGTGCGACACAATGAAATTGGATTAAAATCGTGCCCTTGGTAGTTTCTCTCTCTCTCGCCCGACTCTCACCCCGCGGCGACGCGACGGTCGTGAGCGGGAGAGGAGGATTTTAACGATCTACCGCCGTACAAATTGTCGAGATGCTATCATCTCTCATAGCGGGGAGAAGAGAAAGGGAGTAGGAGAGGCAGATAGGATGATACGACGCGCGAGAGGACGCAAGAGGAAGCGAGAACATCGGCGGGAGAGAAGAGAGCGACAAGGGAGAAAGGAGGAGATGCGAGGGAAGATTAGGACAGCGTCTCCCCACGGCGAGGACGGTAACAGAAACTGCTGTTGATGATGTTTTCTGATGCCGCGCTGCGCGGGCTACTGCGGCGCATTTCGCTGCACCGCGTCGTCTCTCTCTCTTTTTCTCGGCTGCCATCCTCCGGATCTGACGCGATTCGTACGTTGAGGATTCTCAACAGTAAATTACAAAATATGCTAAGCGGCCGATATAAATCAAAAGTGGGGCCCGCGCGTCGTCCCATCCTCGAAGGGTTAAAGAGAGAGAGAGAGGGGAGTCTCTTTCTCTCGTGTAGCCGACCAGGCCCAAAATATAAGGAAAGAGAGACCCCTATCACGAATCGGGAACGAGGGAGAGTTCCGTCTCTCCTCTCGTTCTTTCGCTTGCGTGAAGTGCGCGCGACGGCGCAGTTTGCAAACCGAGCAAATGGACCGGAAGGCTCGTACGCGAGATATAAATAGGCACGACTGGAGAGCAATATATCTACCCAACTAAAACTCCGCTAAATTGCTTCGACGTAATGCAGAGGAGAGCGATGCGGAATCGGTTCGCGGTTTCTCGCGCGGACGAAGAGAAAAAAAAAACCCTCCCCATTTATCGACGGCACGCCGCTGCGCGCTCGTTTGGGCGCGCGAGATTTATGGAATATCGATAAAGAAAGAAATCTCTCTCGAAAAAAATATAATGTGTTATTAACAGAGAGTACGCGCGCGCGCGCGCGTACGAATTCTCTTCGCGCGTATCTATTTTCCACATATTTTATTTCGCAATTATAAACGAAGATAATGAAAACGCACCGCGACTCGTCGTCCATACTCGCGCTCCTGGCTCGTCTAATTAACGTGTCAACGTATAGCTCTGCGCCGTCTCTGATTTTACACGCGATTGTCCCTACGTAATCGGCCGCAGCAACGAATTATGCTCTACTGCGAGCACTCAATTACTCGCTCGAGACTATTAATCGAGATACGGCGAAACACGAATAGCTAATAATCTTACGCGCGCGCGCGTGCGTGCGTGCGAGCGCAACGTTGGGACAACACGAGGCATATCTACGGATCTACACTAATCGAGAGTCCTTCTCCGATGCATTCAGTACGTATACACGTACGTGACGCACACACGCGTGTGTTTATGGATGAGCCGCGTGCTGGAGACGCGCTTGCGAAGCGCATACACATACGCAACGTGATTCTAAATTAAGTGCATCGAGCGGAGAAGAGCCGCGTGTATAACATTACGCACGAACGCCACGTGCACGAGCGACGAGCTACTACCACGAGGAAATTGCTAAGGCCGTTCCGAAGTTCCAAGGTCTCGTAAAAAATAACACCCGATGATAAAAATTAGAAGATTCTCGTCTCACATGGTGTTTGGTTTGCCAAGTTATAAATTTGACGCATAAAAACGCACGGAAGTGTGAATGTAACAACACACAATTTAAATAAGATATATATTTCGCAAATTACGTAAAGTTTCAAAGTTGCGAGAAAAAAGTCGCGTAAGTAACTTTCGTTTTCGATGATTTCCAGAAATTTATATCGCGAGATATCCAGAATTTTATATACTCAAAGGTTTTTTCATAAACAATAATAATATATATTTTTTTAAATTCAATTTTTTAACTTTTTAAATTCAAATTATAATAATATTTTTTAAATAATAATTATTTGTTTAGAATCAATATTTTATAATATTTTTTATAATTTAAAAAACAAAGCGATAGAGTGTTGTTTCTGTTATATCGAAAATTGACTTGAAACGTAACGCGGATTCGTTCACGTTCGCATACTTACGTAGACCAGAGCTCGTGCGTGGGTGGCAGTTTTACGTCCGGTGCTGACTTTTCGGGTAACTTGTAGTACTCGTAGACGTAGGACGCGCCGGGATCATCCCCGTGGCTGGCCACCGCCGACACCTGGTGTTGCTGCTGGAGGTTTAGCATGGCCGCGGTCGCTACGGAGAGCGGATGCTCGCAGTAGGCGCGCCAGTCACCCTCCATACCCTGCACTTGCACCTGCACGGCTGCTACCCTCTTGTGCACTTCCGGATCGGCACCCTCGGCGCCGCTCTGCAGGGATTGCGCGGCTGCCTGAGCTGCCGCTTCCTCCGCCCCCAGATCCTCTTCCTGTTTCGGTTCGCGTAGACCGTAATTCGATTGCTGCGTTTCGTCGCTTACGACGTTGCCGTTGGTGTCTTCGTCACGACTTCGTCGTCTGTAATCAGACGAGAGAGAAAAAACAAATTAGTTTTAATCAGACGAAAAAAGCTACAAACGTTCGGGGGATTTCGCTTATAGCTGACAGATTGATGGAACGAGTAATTAGACACTCGAGTAGCAGTAACACGAGAAAAAGTACATTTGCAGAGTGTTAATTGCAATAGATTGATCATCTTTTATACAAATGTCGCTGTGTAATATAATCGTGCGTTTCCAATATCCCGATGTAGCATCGGCACAATCGATTCGCCACGCGCGTCGACAATGTTCGGTTCGAAATAAGCGATTCTCGCGGTAAGTTGTACGAGACACTGTGAGTGTCGCGTAATAGGGAGAAGAAATTTTCCCGAAGATCACGGTAATCAACGTGTTGCTGCGGGATAACAATTAGGAATAACTGAGCTCCGCGATGGGATGTAATAAATTACAACGGGCCTGTCGAATTTATCAATTAGCGATAATCGCGCGGCGCATAAGCCACACGTTGATGATTCCTCAATTTAGCAATGACCACCAGCGGAGGCACGTCGTCGTGCGTGGCGCATGGTTGCGCCAGTAATTTATTGCTTCTGCGCGCATACATCGCGATGCGCGCTAATCGCACGGCGCGAGAGAAGTGAGAGAGAGAGAGAGAGAGAGAGAGAGAGAGAGAGAGAGAGAGACAGAGAAAGCTCGTACACGCTTTTGACTCCGTCAAGCCACCTGGATATTTGTCACTGGTCGTTACTTTCCGAAGTAATACCTTCCGTCTGCATGGCTGGGACGATTCACGATGACGGGGGGATTGCGCGCGCGAGACAGGAATGACTCCGTAAAAAAAAAGAAAAAAAAAAAAAAAGAATGCTCGATGACGAAGCAGCGTTTAAATGAGCACTTTGCTAAGAAAAAAGAAAAAAAAGACGTCTAGAAAGTGTTGCGTTCGCTGTGTTACGCCTTGCGACATCGCATTTATTTTGTGGAGTACGTAATAACATTTTTAGGGCGTGAAATCGCATAATTCTTATTCATTGCGCAGTTTTTTTTTTTTGTTTTTTTTTTTGACGTTCAAAATCTACGTTTGGCGCTTAAAATTTTTTTTTTTTTTTTTTTGTTTTGCGATACGCGCATCACCTGTCTCTCCGCGCGTAGGGAAGGGACGGGAAGGGGGCGGGGAGATAAACTTTAATTCGTGGATCGAGAAGGAAATCTCGCGCATTGCCACCGGGTTCGGGAGCAGATGACGAGACGGGCGAGACGAAGAGGAGAGAGAGGGCTGCGCCGCGTAAATACGTATACACACACGAAGATTAATTATTATAAACCCCTGCCTGTTGCCTGCAGTCATCAATTTATACTCCTCTCTCTCTCTCTCTCTCTCTCTCTCTTTCTTGCGCATCCCAATTCTCCGATCCCGATCCCGGTGAGTCGCGCTCACGGAATAAAGGCTCATCCTCTCTAATTTATGCATGTCGAATCAATCTCCCTCCTTCTGCCCTTCCTTCCGCCGTCTCGCTCATCCTCGCGCGCGCTCGTCTATCCGCGTCTTCTAACTACTCCTTCTTCTGCATTTCCTCCTTGCGCACCTGGACAACCGTCGCTCCCGAGAAAAAAAAAAGAAAGAGGGAGAGAGAGAGAGAGAAAGAAACCAGCCATCCCGATAATGAGGACCCTGAGTTATCCTGTGCAAATATTTTCCTCGACGACTGTTTGCACAGGCACGAACACGGGCCGGAGATGCGATCATTGAACGCATCGCGAACGTATCATATGCATATATACGCGTGTTTTTCTGCTGAGAAATCCTCGGAGCGCGAGTGCGTGTGTCTGTGTTGGCAGTCGATTCCGCGGCGGCTATTTTGCGATTCTACGTCTCTACATAATAATAATACCCGCACCCTCGGTCTAGACAATGAATTTACGCGCGAATCATCCGAGCGAAAACTTCATTTCCCGGGGGAAGCGCAAACACACGAACGCTGGGGGTTTTCACGGCGATGAAATCACACGCCGCGCGCACGACGCGCGTTCTTCTCGTCTTCTCGTGCGATCTTCATCTTCTTCGTCGGGCTATCGCCCGCCGCGCGCGTTTCATTTGAATTTTCTCCCGGTCGTCGGCAGCCCGTTGATCACGCGTGAAACTTCGAGAGAATATTTCTCACCGAATCCGAATTTTACGATTCGACGTTAGCAATAAATTCCGCGCGTTTACGAGCGCTCACATATGGGGAATTAATTATAATCGTAAATCTCTTTTCGCAGTCACATACTCGCAGAAAGTTTTCAGTCTCCTGCGGAGACAGGACGTATCGGATAAACTCTCTTGACGTCGCGCGCGCGAAAAATGTATCTCTTGTTTCCGGATACGATCATCGTATAACTAAATATAGACATTGTGTGATTTTTGTTTGTTTGTTTGTTTTACGCGTGTCACGATGTTCTTCGGAATTGCAGCGGACTTTAATTCCGAAGCGCTTGTCGTAATTTTTGCGGCCCGTAACGCCGCACGTTCGCTTTCATTTATTGGATGAGCTCGTGAGAAGACGAAACAGAGGGCGGATGCAAGTTATATACAAAAAAATTGACAACACACACACAGCAATTACAAAAATAACAAATAAGTAAGTGAATCAAAGTACATTTTATTTGTTAATGAGGTTTCAAATATAAATCTTGTTAGACTTTCCTCGCGTTCTTGCTCGAAAGATGTCTGCTTGATAAATGAAGCTTTAATAATAATAATAATAATAATAATAACTCACGAGACATAATTGATAACCGACGAGTGCGCAATCGCACAAATAACCGAGCAAAAATCCTCGACTTAACATCCTTTTATTAAGGCATTTCGAGCGAACTCGGCATACTAACGGGGGCATACTACGGGGAGACCCTGTAATTTCTGGAGGGCCCGCGTAAGAAGAGGTTTCCTCTCTTTCTCTTTCTCTCGATGTTGCGCTGACGAGAGAAAAAGAAAAGCCGCGCGCGTAACGAACGTTAAAAACATCTTCGAATCGGAGCGAGCTCTCCGACGAGAGCTCGTGCATCGACGACCGAATTTCAGAATAATGCGAGCACGTATCTCGTCGTCGTCGTATATTGCATGCGCCGCCGCGGCGGTGTACGTGACCGGTGTACCTCCTGGGCAGGTAACACGAGAGAAAAAGGTTAACAGGGAACGAAGGATCGCGCGCGATGGAAAAGAGGAGAAGACGGAGAAGAGAGAAACGACGCACGGGGAAAAGGCAGGAAGAATGAGAAAGCGTTCGCATATAGACGCGCGCGTTCCGGGGATATTCCGTAGTACGCGTACGGATGGATACATATGTAAATCGCGCGAGTACCCCCCTATTACATGACTTCACCTGCGCATCCGGTTTTCGCGTGCGCTTTGATTTTCGTCCCCCGTACGTCACGTCCTCCTTCCGTCCCTTCTTTTTGCTCGTTTTCGCGAGACGCGATCGTACGCGCGCGCGCGCATACCACTTTTCTATAACGCTAAATCATAGCGCCGATTTCATTAAAATCTCCGAGATGAGTAATTGCCCGGTGTATCGGGCGCGGCCGGAGAGCCGGAGCATGTCCGTGTTTAGACGGCGATATATCTTGGAAATTAAGGTTTGTGTCCTGATGGATATCACGCCGCGTCGTATCTTAAACATTACGTAATTTCGATGACGCCGATAATTTCGAGAAGGAATCCTTTAGCGTCGTTTTACCTTCCACGATGTAAATGGACTCGCGTAATTACACCGCAGCTGTCGGGGAAAGAATATAATTTGCTACAATTCATCAAGCGCAAATTAAAAAACAAACAAAAAAAAAACAAGCGTCTAAAAGAGAAACGGAATAAACTCGAGCGGAATGAATTGATTCGCGATTCAACTTCGATTGCGTCAAGGAAAAGCCTTACGTGCGCAACTTGTGTGATTTATATCGAAAATTTATATATTTTCTCCATATTTATAAAATCTCTTCTCGACGGAGTTCTTCTTCTTCTCTCCTGAGAGACATCCTGAAACACACTCTCGGATTGACGTAATTTATGTTCCGCGCGAATAAATGAAAACGATATGAGAAATCGCTTCCCGGCCGATTCGTTTGCGCCGTCGTGTGACAGGTAAAATTTTATTGCCGGCAATAAAACGTTACAACGAAACGCACGGGAATTATCTTTGAGGAAAATCGCATCGATCCGTTGAGTTGGTGCACACATCATTGGCCGGTCTTCTCTATCGGGAGGGGAAGAAGACCTGCCGGCGAATGTCTTTCGAGTAATATTACAGAGACGTGTACACACATGCCCGCTATGTGTCTTACCGCTCAAGTGTCTATCACACGATTCCTGACACTCGGAGGTCACTAACACACGCGACTAAATAACACATCGACACGCTCAAAGAGATTTCAATGCTTTGGGCGCACAGGCATGAATTATGCAGATACGGCATTTTAGTCTCGCTATAAAATCTCGAATCGGAGACTGACATTTCTTAGAATAAAGTCAGATCTTATTAAAAAAACATGTATATCGTGTAAAAAAAAAAATAGCACTTCTCACGTTGAAACAGGTATCTATAAATAAATAGTGAAAGTTCACCGATAAGAATTTTAAAATTGTATTGCCGTTATTTTTGTACACAGGAAAAGCGTAATTGCATCTGAAAACATTATATCATATAAAAACTAGCACGTTCGCCTGACGTTGAAGTAGATATTTATAAATAAACAAATAGCAAAAGTTCACTAAAAAGAATTTTACAACTTTGCGCCGTTGCGCCGTTATTTTTTGTGTGTACACAGGAAAAATATAATTATCAGATACCCGACCAACAATATATTTTAATATATCTTTACATAAATACATATTCCATGGTGGTTTCCGATCGCTTGGTGCGCATTCGCTCGCGCAGACTTTTGCGCTGCGGAGAGCCAAAGCAAAACACAAATTTCCAGAAGATATGAATCCGTTACTTGTGTCACGCACACAGCGACTGCACACGCGACTGCCCCAGAATTTTCAACCGAATAAATCTTCCTTCGGTCGATCTATCGGCCGGCATTGGGATCATTCGTCTTCCAACGGCGACGAATCGTGTTCGCCGGGACAGTTCGCTCATAAACATGCAAACATATGGACTCCGTGTGTCTCTCGGATTCTGCGCCCGTCGGACGGGATGCATTATAGGGTACATAGTACGTACGTTCGTTCGTTCGTTCGAATGTTGCAGGTAGGTGGGACGCGCGTAGTCCCGAGATAAAGTTGAGCCGACGAGGACGGAGGAAGAGACGAGCAGACGTAAGACGCGCAACGCGCGTCGTTTTAATATTCCGCCGGAGTGTTGTCCACGCGCGACCCGAAAATAACCCGCTCTGATGCGCATTTCAATAATGCCGCCTCCGCTCGAGGAGGAGCAAAGCACGTCCGACCGAATGACACGAGCTACAGTCGTCAGCATCATACTTTGCGTACGTGCATCTTTTTAAATGCGTGTTAAAAGTCACGGCGTGCAAAAGGAATCTGAAATTGTCGACGTGCGTGTAAAAGAGATTCGGAAATTGTCGATCGTCGATCTGTCCACTTGCGAATGCAAATATTACAAGACTGAGGTAATTGTTGATGTGTATCGAGTAAACAAGTTATTTATTTATTTTTTTTTATAGCTTTTATTATATTATTTCTGTTATAGTTTAACGTGTAAGGCTCGATTTGAGAGCAACGCTTGGAAACATCCGGGTTCGAATCCCGATCTTATAGTCTTTATGCCAATCAGTTTCTTGCCTGTGTAAATCCAATCTCACCATGGATTTAATTTGCAGTATCGATATTAAAGTATATTATTACGTGTTCGTTCTTCTTCGATTTGTTTCTCTGACATATCACATAGTAAGCTAGGAAGTCACTGGTTTGTATTATATACCACACAACTCTAGTGTTAAAAGTTTCTTATTTAAAAGAGGGAAACATTCTCTTCAGATTAAATTTGTTTAATTGACTTAAATTTGAATTTGCATTTTTATCGCAGTGCTACAAGATCCGCTCAGGTTCAAAGAACAGTCGTCCAAAGAAAAGTTGTTCACTGATTTTTTTTTAATTCTGGTTTTTCCATAATACACAAATACGTATTGGTTAAAATCAAAATTTTTTAAATCTTACAAACTAAACTTTAGCAACAACATCAGAACATTCGCAACTTCCGATGTTTTTTGCAATTTTAAGAAAAAAAAAAGACAAATAATGGCAAAAAATCCAAATCCATGTCTGTGCGCAAAACCAGACCGACGTTTAGACAGCTAAGTAATAAGCAACAATCCTTTTATGGAGCCATATATTATACCGGGCAAGAGGATAATCTCATGCTGTAACAGCACTTTCGAACGCTCCATGTCGTCCTTTTGTCACGCATTGCTTCGTAATCATTCCCCTTGCTCTCTCGCGAGTCTGTCGGAATAACCGGTCACTTCCGGCGATAGCGGCGGCGACACCACCCAAGTACGAAAATAGAAAAGACAGACTGCCTTTTACATCGGCTTTTAATATGCGGCCGCGTCTTATGAGCGTGCGGCACACGAGTTTTTGCAGCTTCATTCACAACATGCGACGATTTCGCACACTTTGCGTAGATAAACAAAGAATACACAGAAAGTGACGCGTCCTACAGATTTTTGCAAGCAGGTCTGTTATACGGAAAAAAAAAAAAGAGAAATCGATCGTCCAAATTCGAGATTGATAAATTCACTGTGTCGACGTAACGCGAGCAACGGCTGGCACGGGGAAACTCTCAAGTTGAATAATATATTCTATCGAGGATATTCGACACGCTTGTAAAAATTCGATCGTACGACGCGCAGCGGATCGGAGGTGACAGACGAAGCGGCGGTAAAAGGGAAGGAAGGGGAACGCGTTTCCCGGGCTGACTTTGATAGATCGAAGATCCCTCTCGATCCATCTACCCCTCTTTTTTTTCTCTCTCTCTCTCTCTCTCTCTCGCCGCTAGCTACCGGCTCGGTGTTTGTTTTTTATTTTTCCACAGATAAAACGCCGCGTCCGACAGGTTATTCTCTCACGGTAGATGTGACATTGCGCATGCAAGCGACATGCTCGGATGCGAATCTCTGTCGCGACATCGAACTGCGCCAGCTGCAGTCGTCCCGGAAGAAGGTGCGCTCCGGATAGCTCACGCACTTGAGATGACGTGATAATTAAACACCATATATTTTCAACTAAACATCAAGGTCGATGCGACGGAATACACGCGCAAATGTTTTTTTTTCAAACGCGTGTGTTTTCAAATTTACAAAACATGATTTGAATCAAATTCAATTTGAAAATTCACAGCAAAACGCTTGGTTTGCATCTCACGTATGTAAAATAAACAACTTTATACCAAGGTGACCGATTTTATTGGGTTAATAATTTATTTTTATTGTTACATCCTCTCTGTTTTTTTTTTTTTTTTGATCGTCAAAAGTGAAGCGCCGCCGGAATTGGCGACGGGAAATATTGGTCATCTTAACCCTTGTGTAAAATTTAAAAGTTCCATCGAAAAAAAAACACCTCGGTCGAACACCCGGATCTCCCGCATTACGTGCGGCGAATGGTCACATATATTTTATACACAAGCGCAATTAAATTTCTCGTGAATTAGTCTATGGCGGTCTCGCGCATATAATTTCTCGTTATCGGTCATTTCTCAAGCGGGGAAAATGAGTAACAGGAATTATCATATTGAATAACCGAGAGCATTACTCATCGGTGAAATTCAGCACATGGCGCATTACGGTGCCGCGCAATAGACTATCCCGCGGCGGCTCCCGTTACGAGGCTTCGGGAAAAGATTTTTGCTCATTCGCTCGGGCTATCGGAGCCGAGTAATGCGCGGAGGCGCATAATACCAAGCCGTTATCTGTCCTTTCAATGTACCTCGTATCTCCGGCTCTGGTTTCAAGAACCCCTCCCCTCTCTCCCCCGGAGAAGGAGAAGAAAGGGGAACGGGCCGCGTTGAACTATTCCGGAGAGGGTTACGAACCGACTTGAACGAGCGTGGCTATCCACCGTGACCACCGGCGATAGGATAAGCGGCGCCCCGGACTTCCTACACCGCTTTAAAATTACCCGCTATAGGAACGGAGACAATTAGCATTGCCTACGTAGGCAACGCACACGCCCAAGGAAGAAACGGGTGATAGCGCTCGAATCGCGCGCTACCTACGCCGCGAATCGCGATGTATACGCGCGCATTCGCGTAATTATCTTTAACTAGGCCAGACCGAGAAAGAGACAGATAACTTTTAAACTACCGTTTTCTCTGATAAAGCACAGAAATATGTATCGCGACAATTTTAACGTAATGTAATTTTTTTTTCAAAGCGACTTTCTTTCGAACATTTCACCAATTGCAAGCCGATTCTGATTAATCAGCGGAATTGATGATGATAAATTGACGGCGCGCGTATGCATGTACATACGTTCGATCATTTTTAGCAGTAGCGCGCTTTTGTCACGCCTCCATCTCCCGCGAATGTGAAGTGAAGATTAACGGTACATATTGGAGTTATTGCCATTGATTCCTGTGACCTTTCGCGCGGTGCGGCGCGGCGCAAGAAAAATTCAAAAAGGTCGCAAGACAGATTCGCCTTCGATCAGAATGAATGACGACCGAGTAGTTGTTACTGAGTGTGGTCACACACAAAGTTAATTTAAATATCTATTTATAAGAGCGAGAGAGAGAGAGAGAGAGAAAAAAGGACAAAGAGAGTTAGCGCCGGCAGACTAAGAGAAAAAAATTCTATAATCTTCGATTTTTATTTTCTGCAACATATCTGCGCGTTGTAAAATATACCGATTGTCGTTGAAGATAACGAGAGAGAAAGAGAGAGAGAGAGAGAGAGAAATCTCCAAGGAAAACCTTAATTAATTGCGGGACGAATTGAAGAATGTATCTAAGACGGTGCGAGTTAATTTCTTCTCTCAAAGTTCGAGAGAAAAAATAAATGTGAATAAATGTGTCACGTAGCTATTTCGCAATCAATCGCGCATACGGCAGCGTCGTTTAGTTTCAGAAATAACCAACGCGGAGATGTTTCATAGTAGCTATTAAGAATGTCTGATTAAAATATATCTGATTAATCCGATTAAGAATTGCTCGCGGCGGAACTAATGATCTTGGAAATCTCTGCGCGCGCGATTGGTCGGGATTGGAAGTCACGATCGCGCTTATATGCTCCTTCAGACCGTGTGTGTGTGTGCGTGTCTGTGAAATATTTTACTCCGCGATAAAACAAGATCCGCGCGATTCCGCGGCATTTCGCCGCAACCGAATCTCTCGTCTTCCGTCCTCGCGAGCAGAGTTTCCTTCTCGTGTTTCTTCTCCGTCGAGCGAGGAAGACGACGCTTTTATAGAAGAAGACGCGACGACGCGTGATCCTTATGAAAGCTCCCGCGGAGATGACTTTTCGCGCGTGCAAAAGTGTGTCCCGCCGCTTCGAAATAATGCCGATGAAAAAAAATCTCTCTCTCTCTCTCTCTCTCTCTCTCCTTTGGATAGGACGCCCCGCCGCGCGGGACCGAAAACAGCGAGGCGCTGGACCGAGAGGAAGAGAGGGGAAGTTACGCAGAGAGCTTCGCGAAGAGCAAGAAGGACGGTAGAAAAGGGAGAGAAGAGGGAGAGAGGCGGAAAAAAGAGAGAGAAAGAAAGAGAAGGGAAACGCCGTGGAGAGTATTCGATATGAAATATTCCCCGATGCGCGAGCGCGCGGCTAGAGTAACTCTATATTATTATCCTCTTTCACACCTCCCTGCACTTCTATGCGCCGCGAGAAAACCTTGGCACAATCAACAAGAGGCGGCCCATTGTCTCTCATTGTCGTGCCTCGTGCGGATACACGCACGTCGAGAGACGCCGGGAGATTTTTCTATATCTCTCTGTCTTCCTCTCTCTCTCTCTCTCTCTTTATCTTTCTCGTCGCGTTGTCGTGTCGAGGCAGAAGTTATTATTCCCGGACCGCGGGTATTAATTGGGCCCGACACAGGTCCTAATTAGCACATCGAAACTGCGTCGCGAAGTGCACACGGTCACGTTCTCGAGACACAACTCGTCGAGATATCTCGTCGATTAATGCTGTTTTTATCGCTCGTGTTATAAATAGTAAAAAAAAAAAAAAAAATTACTATCGTCATAAAAGTTAGTTATGCTAAGTTGCAATAATTATTTTCTAAAAAAGCGTCTTTTTCACAATAGATCTTTTGAATTTTATATAAGGTAAATTTCACAAGATAAATTTATTTAAATTTTATAAGATAAGATATTTTATTTTACAAGGTAAGAGGTAAATTGAGTGTCTTGTATATGTGAAATGCAAACCAAGCATCTTTTTTTTTTTTTTTTTTTTTTTTTTTTATACGTGTGCGTAAAATATTTATATCTGCATGTATAGGCTATCTATTTTAAGCCTGAATTAGACATTACGATTTTTAATATTTGTTGTCACAAATAAAATATCTATCGTTCTCTCTTCTTTTTCCTCTCTCTCTCTGTCTTTCTGACGCGTGTACGCGTTTGTTTATTACCGGAGAGTTATAATTATCTTTTTTTTCACACTCGCGCGTGTGTACGAGATGAAAAACACTTGCAGTGGAAACATGCCGAGATAAAATCACAAGATGTCATGATGACGCGTTTGATCGCAATTCAACAAAACATCATGAATTGTTTGCGGCTGGAAAAGAATTTTTCCGACCGCAAACACAAAGACGGTTTATTTTCAATTTACGAGTTAGGAAAAAGCCACAGAACACGACAAACCCCTCGAGCGCGTAAAAACTTAATTTCGAAGCGCGAAATGTTTCCTCTCTCATCTCGTCTCTGGAAGGGCTGCAAACGAGGCGTCTTCTCCTCGCCGGCGCAAAAATAGCGGGAAAACGTCTGTCTGTCTGTCGCGAGTGCGGTCGTTGAATCGCGATTCGTTCGGCCATTGTGCGTACCTTCACGGCGATCCATCAGCTTCGGCGCGCTCGTCTCTCTCTTTCTCTCTCTCTTCGTATTAAATAATTCAATGAGACGACTCGTTTTCTGCGGGCAAAAGAAGCGCGCAGGTAGGCGATCGAAAGGTAAAGCGGTCGAAAAAAAAAAAAAAAAAAAAAAAAAAAAAAAAAAAAAAAAAAAAAAAAAATACCAAGCACGCCCGAGGTGATTCGATACGTGACATCGCTCGTTTGAGAGATCGTTCGATGCGTCGCGTGCTTTTTCCATCCCGCTTTGTCGCGAATTGTCGGCGACGCCGTTATATGGCGATATCGATGCAAGAAGCATCCCTCTTGTTGGTTTCAGGAATCGCTGCCCGTCCGCTGCTCCCTTACCTACGTTCTGCGCGATAACGCGGCCCGATATGGCGTTTCCCCCGGCTCGGAATTGCATTAAGATAAACGCGTCGCGTTTTCGCGAAAAGAAATAAAGACGGGTAGGTTTTTCCGTAATTCACGGCGGTTGACGAACAATCGAGTCGAAAGCGCGGTCGAAGAAGAATATAGAAATAAAAGGGAAGCCGAGAGAGAGAGAAAGAGAGAGAGAGAGAGAGAAAGAAGAGGAGATACTGCATATGTATACACGTCGTCGGGTTTTAAATATACGACGACTCAATTTGAATGCAATTTGGAGTACATTTGCATACGTCAAGAAATGAAAGCTGAAGTTATTTAACAGACGACTCGGCCATTAAAACGCGCTTCTTCCCCGGGACAAGATGTTGTTGAGGAAGACGCAAGTTTCTTTTCATATATATATATATATATATATATATATATATATGTTTACGATTCTATATAAAGAATTGCATAAGTGTTTCTCTTAACGTATCTTTTTGAAGAATGTATGTTTTAGTGGCAGACTTCGTGGCGCTGGGCAGTATCGCGGATATTATTCCCGGAGGAGGAGCGCGCGCTTTATCAAACGCGTTGCCTACGCAGTCCGCGGTTGCATTTCAATTTCCAAGTGTCTGAGAGACAGAGAAAGAGAAAGAGAGAGAGAGAGAGAGAGAGAGAGCGCCATTGCGTCGGGAAGGGATTATTATTATCTTTATCATCATTTCCCCATCGAGATGACAAATGCTTAGAGCGCTACGAGCGCGAATACATATCGAAATTCGAGATCTCGCATACGCGTCCGACTATTTGACGAAGGTCTTTAATCTCGCGTCGCGGATGGATCGCTAACGATCGGGAATTGCTCCCTTATCGACGAGTTGTTGTTTCCAACCTTGTATTTTCTATTGTCGCGCGCGCATAATAACATAATATATTTCTGCGCTTGTGCAATGCCAGAGCGCACGTCAATTCACAGTCTAATCAGAATACTCGAATAATTCGTTCGTTCTCGTATGGAAAACCATTCGAAGGGCTTTTCAGCGCAAAATTTTTGTGCAATCTTTAGCGGAAAGAAATAACATCAGGATGTGAAGATATGAAAAGCAATTTTTTTTTTTTTCTATTTTATATTCGCACGTACAATCAACTTCAAAAGTGTCATATAAAATTTGCTGTTTATCTTCGTGCATCGACAACTTTTTACCTTTGCGGATTACTTCAATTTGCGAACTTTTTACATTGGCGCGACATGTAAAAAAAAAAAAAAGATTGTGTGTGTGTGTGTGTAAGCAACTCCGTGCGGCGACATCCCACAAATATATTTACGAGTATTCGTTGCGGTTCCATGCGCGGCTTTCACCGAGGAACGCGCGCTGCTTGTGTGCGCTTGCTTCCGCGACGGTCTCTCTCTCTCTCTCGGGGTAACGAGAATGAGAAACAGCAGCAGCGACGGAGAGCACGTGTGTAGCAACCTAGACAGGAGGATGGTAAATGGTAAATGGGAAATTGTAAATGGGTAGGCCACTAGTGTGCTCCGAACATGAATGAATGGAACCTGCTTCGCCGCTTGCATATCCATTATAGGAGAACTGCGCCCGCGTGTACATACACGTAAGCGCTGCATGTGTGTGTGCGTGTGTGTGTGTACACTTAGCGGTGGCCTCCTCTCCGTCTATGACCAGTTCGCGCGCGCGCGCGTACACACGCTTGGAGAAACGAGCGCACACAATGCCGCGATCTGTTTATCCTGTGTCTGTCATTCGCGCGAACGAGGTGCCGCGAGTGTGTGCGAGAGTTCGCGAGTTCGCCGCTTCCGCTTTAATGGATGGAAGAATCATCTCGCGCGCGTATATCGCTGGAATTGAATCATCAAGGCCGCGCGCACGGATTCCACGATGAATGACCGTGGTCCTCGCTCGACGCGAAACTCGATTCCCGCGCGCGATGAGATTCATTAAGCCCGGGGCAAAGTAGTTACGCGCTGGTTTTCCGCCGGCGAAGCGACTCGTCGGTAAACATCGGCGATCGAGTGATCGATAGATCGCCGTGAGTCCGTGACCCAGAGAGAGAGAGAAGTGATATTCAATCGAAACTTGATTCAGCTACCGGCATATGTAAATCGGGTAGGTTCGATTGAAGAAAAGTAACGTTATAAAGAAATCCATATATGTTCGCTTCGTTCGTTCTTGAATTCCAGAATTTCGAAATCGCACGGGGACAAACAGGGCGGCGACACAGGAAGTGCTTGATTAATTAGAGTTGTTTGTCGTCACGATATACAAATTAGAAAGCGGCGATCGTTCGAGCACAGAAATCGATTTCTTTCGTATTAAATTAAAATGACAAAAAAAAATCGATAATTATTACTTTTATATGTATATTTTCACATACATAAAAAAAAAAAAAAAAAAAAAAAAATTCTACTCTTGTGTGACGCATATTATAAATTTATGATAATTGCAACGTGAAGTTTGCGTCACTAAAATTCGTTTACTCAATTAAATAGCGGCAAGCGCAGAATTTCGTGGAGCTCTTTTACGATTGCCACTTTTTACGACCGTTTTATATCTCGCGCTACAGAAACTTAATGAGTTTCTTCGCGACATTTACACGTAGCTCCGAATCAAAAATGTCTATCGATAGAGAGAGAGACAGAGACAGAGAAAGAGAATTAATTAATACATATGCGATTGCCAATCAATTTTCTACTTATGTGCGCTCTGTCCTTCATCGAATTATTGCCTAAATAAACATGAGATATCTTTGTTTCGCGATCCACCTGCTCTTCGGAGAAGGCAGGTTCGTTAATTACGCCGATTCTTACCGATAATTATTATACCGCGTTGATCACCTCGTTGAAATTTACCGGCTAATATATCACGTTTTATGCGTATCTCCCGAATACACACCGGACGTGCATCGCGTAATGGTTTCATTTGCGCGGCGCGCATGAAAATGAGCGGGCTCGTGCGCGCGTTTTCAAAATCCGTACGTCGTGTCAAAAGTCAATCGTTCGAACGTGCGCACGCTTGAGAGATTATTATATAATAATAATACGAGACGATATTCTCGCCACCGGTGGAAAGTTCAAGCCACGGACAGAGAGAGAAAGAGAGAGATAGATAGAGAGACAGAGACCGCACAATCGCAATTACCGCGCGCGCGTGCAATCTCCGTTGATATATACGCGCACATCTACAACGTCTTCCTGAATCAAACTCAACTCGCGCCGAGTGTTTCAATACCCGCAGACACGAACTAATAAACGTCAAATAACTCGGAAATATGAGAATCACACGTTTCAACTCTCGAGGCCCAACTTAAAAATCTCCAATTTTTTATTTTTTATTTTTCCTCGCGCGTGGAACTTTATTTCGATCGTACGTTGGTTCGACACGTTGGCATTTTGCGTAATAAAGTCACGCAGCTGCGCGTGTCTCTGACAAATGTTAATGCCCGAGAAGTTCCTGGTCGCGCCGTCTTTTGCGAATATAATTATACGAGCTAGTCGATCTCTCGCGATCTGTCGCGCGATTATCGGATCATTACGACGACGCGAATTCACCTTTTTCGACCCACACACGGATAGAGAGAGAAATCCGCCGATTTATGACCGCGCGACTATCTCGTCGTCGTCGTCGTCGTCGTCGTCATCCGGCGGGATGTTGCGGCGGGAATTGCCGGATCGTTAACGGAAGATACTCGCCACTCATCATGTCGAGCATTACGAATGTACCTTTAATCGCATCTACAAAGAGAGAGAGAGACGAGTGTGTATCGTAAATAAAAGATCGAGGGAGAAGAAAGAAAACGATTCCGCGCGGTTGTTAAACTCATTATCTTTCGTCGAAAACGGAGCGAAACAATTACTTGCGGTGCGGCACGAAAGCGATCGAGAAATCGAGGGAGTTCCCTCGAAAAATTCTCGCAAGCGTTTTTTTGTTTTGCCTCGTCGATAGGCTATCGTTATCGAGAGCTACGGCCTGTCAGATTGAAACGTTTGCGCGCGATGCTCTTAATAAGACCCGGTGTCAGTCAATTTGTTTCGCGATATGCGCCCCGGCCGTCCCGAGATGTAACTCCGGACACCAGAAAAATTATCCATCGGCTCTCGGCACGCAGTCTCTCCGTGCGTCACAGTCGTGGCGACTCCGCGACACTCCTGTAATTTTCGCATGATAGATTCATTCCGCTCGTGACGGTCGTTTTCATTTTCGACCGTGTTATTACCCACGACCGCCCACGTGCGTTCGCGGGAGAGAAACTCGCGAATTACCGGTTGCGCCTTCTCGTAATCGGTGAGATATAAACCGCGCGTGTTTTAAATCGTGTTTTTTTTTGAGCCTCGCGATTTCGCATTCGGGAGAAAATATCGGTCAGTCTTTAAACGTATTACACGGAGAAAAAGATTTCTCTTCTGGATTCAAGAAACCAGAATTTTGTCGAACGAATGTCAGCATTAACCGATTATGATTTGGAAATGAAATAATAATTGTCAAAGTAATGTAATTTGCACGCACGATCGCAGCGCGAAAAAAAGCACCGAGCGTGTCGTAGGTTGTCGCTGTCAAATAAAATATCGATCAAAACAAATTAATTTTCCGTTCAAATACTAATGAAAATTTTCATCCAACAAAAAATTATTGTTTTGATACAAAACCGTGTTGTTTGAGAGCAACAAGTCAAACTCACAAAATAGAATTATCAAATACAAAGAAACGCTCTCTCTCTCTCTCTCTGTGTGTGAGAACGAGAGAGAAGGGGTGAAATCTAGGCGAGTAATTTTGTGACGTAAGTCTCGAACGAGACTTTTCGGTTTGATTTTCCGTAACATTATCTTCACAAAAAACAAAAAAAAAAAAAAAAAAAAACTCATGGCATTCCCAGCTCCCAATCGGAGAGCCTGATCTGGCTCTGACCCTCTGACAAAAACCAGTTTGAAGTCAGCGGAGCATTATGATGACGAATACACAATCGCGGTCCGTTAACTAATCTGCCTACAGCGACTTGCCTCCTCTCTCCATTAGCTCGATTCCACATCCGATACATCATTCACGATCCTCTCACGAGCAACATTACATTAGAGATACGTGTAAACAGATACAAATCCGTAGTTTTTCGAAAATAACTTGGAATAAAAAATATCGATGCATACAGAACGAAGAGAGAGAGAGAGAGAGAGAGAGAGAGAGAAGGAGACGAGAGCGCCAGAGTGGAATCTTCCACGAGAGAGGCAGAAGAAGAGGGTGCGCGCGCGTTATTCGCCACATAGCTTCCCCGCATATATTACAACGCGCCGTCGTAATTCTCGCGTCTAGCCGCCGGCCAACATCCACTACCACTCGACAAATCATTCCTCGTTAACGCGCCGACTTTTTATTGCGGGAAAAAATTATCAATTTGTGCCGTGTTCCACGTAGCGCGGCCGTGGTATAGGTATACACGGCCGTCGAACTAACGGTGACTCTCTTTCCTCGCGCGCGTCGTCGCGCGAGTTTGACTTCTACGCGCGCATGCGGCATGTGCAGGTATATCTCTCCCTCGGCTTTCCGAGGCTCTTCCCTATTATCATCTCCCCGATATCTGCGCGATGATAGCGCGTCGCGGCGCTTTGTCGAGTCGGTCTACCGGCGGAAACGCTGCGGTGTATTTGCCGCAGGGAAAATACCACCGAGAAAGAGAGAGAGAGAGAGAGAGAAAGACGATAGAGAGAAAGGAATTGTTCTTATCGCGTGAAATGCCGTGTGTGGCAAATTTGCAAATGCTTTCGCAAGTGCATTCGACGAGTTGTTTCGACGTTGTAGCTGATCACATTTTTCTTTTTATGGCAAAATATATATGGATTGTGTTGTTGAATAACACGTCGAAGACACTCGCGCGAAATTTCAGGGCGCGAGCTTTTCTAAATGACCGTCCGTCACGACGATTGCGCGTTTGCGCGCGTAAAAACATCGACGATGGTCGTACATCATCGGCTATCAGCCGCGCGTCCCGAACTGCGATCATTCAAAACGTCCCGACAAATCATTCCTCGTTAAAGGCGGTTTTTCTTCCTTTCGCGCGCGCGCGAAAAAATATCAATTTCTGTCGTTTCCCGCCCATGCCTCTTCGTCTTCGTCTAACGGTCCCTCTTCTGTCTGCCGCGTTTATTCCTCGCGTCATCTCGTCACTTCCACGCGCGTTCTTCCGCGCCTCTTCTCTCTCTCTCTCTCTCTCTCTCTCTCTCTCTTTCCTACCGGCCGCGGGGGAAGAGATGTGATAAACTCGCGAGAGAAATCCCGGGTGTATATATACGCGCCGGTAAGACAAAGTGTAGCTAAAGGTAGCGTCGATTACTCGCCGTGCGTGAAAGCCGACGCGTACCGGGGCGCAATAGCGAGGGGAGGAACGACGTGGAAAAGATGCGAACGCGTAAGACGAATGGCGTATAGATGAGGGGAAGGGGGTAGTGATGGTATTAACGCAATTTCCTAGGCAACCGCGCGCATGCACGGCAAGAAGAGACAAGAGGTAATTACCGTGACAGCGTCGGTATAGAGCGCGTCGCGGAACGGCTGATTTCTGGTCACGCTCGATTTTGTTTGAATCGCGGAGAGAGAGAGAAAGAGAGAGATAGAGAGAGATATATAGAGAATTATACCGGAGAGCCGCGTCCGACGTGACTACTTCTTCCCTTAAACGTCTAATCGCGCGAGATGTGCCGTAAACGTCACTTAAAATTGCCGATCATTTGTAATGGGATATTGGAGCGCGTTAATAGGAACTGCACCGTTCGATGTTGGCTTATTGAAAAGGTAATAATTAACGTTTCTACCCCCTTGCGCGCGTTCTAATGGAACGATGATAATGTCGTCAATTACGGCGTATCTCGTTTGCGAACTCGCGATGCGGTTTAGGGGTGGGTTATTGTTTGCGCTATATTGCGTCGGTCTGTCTTTCAGAGAAAGGAACTTTGTTACTTTTGACGTTTAACACAAGAGAAAGAGAGAGAGAGAGAGAGAAAGAGAGTTTGAGCCACGCAGTAAGTAGCGAGCGCTCACGACAATGCGCGACGGGTGTGCTTTTACGTCTAGATTCTCTTTGCCTTCCCCCTTTCCGGCCATTCAACGAAAATGGCCTGCCATTATTGGCATTGTGGCGTCGAAACGCGGAGGAAACTCGCCGCTTGAGTCACGCCGCTGGGCTAACGATCGTGTTATTAGTCGCAAATCAAATTGGCGACTGTCTCACGCACCGGGACAAAACGGCGGGGACCGTCGAAAGACCGGGGAGGAGAAAACATACCGCGCGCCAATTTTACTTGCCGCGGCGAGCGAAAGGACGCGTTATAATTTGCGTTATATCGAAATCGAACGCGCGGTCGGGAATCGCGGTCCGATTTCCAGAGAGTGGCGTGCCGCCACTTTACCTCGCCTCGTATAATGTGACCGACCGCTCATTACCTCATCCGACGCGAAACTTCCTGTTCTCTTAGAAGAAATGGTTTTTTTTGCATGATTATTGTTTCTGCACGGGAAGTTTCTAAGAAGTTCCAAGAAGCACACGCACGCGTAATATTCTGCATTTATTTCTTTGGCTATTACGCCGGTGTACGTAATAATAATGAGCAGTTACGCGGCACAATATCGGCGCAATACGTATATATTTTGCTCTCGAATTTTTTCACGCGCCAAGTTACCTATCGATTATATCGCGACTCTGATTTGCGTCGTAAAAAAAAAAAAAAAAAAAAAAAACCACGTCTCGCAACGTGTCATTCGGCGCGATCGCGCGTTTAAATTCGCTCGAATCGTCGCGCGGCAGTTTTAATTACGTCGGCTTTTCACCTCGCGGCTACTAATTACGGCGTGAAACACACGACAGTTTGCAATCTCTCAAGTAGTCCCATGATATCTCATGATGTGTCTCCGCCGTACGTCTATCTGCTCCAACGTTCAGCTGTTCTCTCGCGCGCGAGAGTGGCGCCGCGAATGTTTTTTTCCCCCCCTTTCGCAAACGGTAAATTAACACGCCACAGAGAGCAAACGTCACGATCGATTATTTATCACTATTATCCGCGATAAGCGACACGCGGTGTGTATCGGCGACCTCGCCTCAACGCCCGTGTCCACAACGCCGGGCTAATTATGAATTCTTTTTCTCTAGCCGCGCAACCGCTTTCACAAAACACGGATCTGCTCGCGCGATAAGACACGCGCGCGCGTGTCCAATTCCAGGTGTCACTCTCGCGCCGTACATGTCGCCGTGTCGATCGACGACTATCCACCACCGAC